>APFE030599967.1:0-57404 GCA_000404065.3 Pinus taeda | reverse complement strand
TTCGTCCGCGGGGATAGCGGAGAATTGTGATCGGCTAGAGCGAAGGAGCGAGAGGATCATCTCTTCGACAAACATAGCATTGGAATCCAAGTAGGTTTCTCTTACCCACTTTTTAATTACAACTAGGAACCTGCAGTGTAGCATTGTTTGATTGTTGCTAGACCCCCTTTGGGCTAGTAGGGATCGCCTCTATCCGTAGAGGGGATTTACCTCTCCAACAAAGCCAATGGAAAAGGGGGGAAACCATGCATCGTCTGGCAAAAATCCCCACACTGCACCATCCAAACCTAAATCTCCATGTGTCATGTGCAAGGGAGACCACTATCATCGAGATTTTCCTTGCATCCCTCGGATCTTAAGGGACTGGTCTCCCCGCTTGCACAATCTGGTGTCCTCAACCTTTGACAATCATGTTGAAAGTACATCGTCGACTAGTGGAAACGAAGTCAATGGACAAAAAGGAAGATCTAAAATTCCTTGTAGACTATGTGAAGGCGATCATGCCATCCACCGTTGTCCCTTCCTATATGAAGCTAAAAGAGTCTTGGATAACCATCTTGCTTCACTGCTACGGCTTCCTCCTGGATACAAGAAACTCTTGCCGAGTCCATCACTAGTTGAAAACTTGACTGACACACCTTTGTGGTTGGTTGAAGCACCTATCATTGAAGATAAACCCTTTGAGTCCACACAAGACCAAAGTCAACAGGTTGAGACAACAGTGGACCCTTCAGAAGGTGTACCTTCAGATGATACAGTCACCAAAGAGAATGAGAATGACACCGTTCAAATTATTTTTGTCAACACAGAATCCGATAAACATGGGGGCAATCTACCTGTTCCTTTACCGCAGGAAGGAAGTTCGTCAGAGATTTACCCGGCCATTTATTCGGTCCCTCCTCCAAGCAATCTAGTTGTTTCCTTCGATTGGAATCTACTAGGCAGACCCCGTCTACCATCTAATGTACCATTCTGAATCATAGTACAAGCTTACAGAATGATCATGGTTGGTACTATCATAGATGAAGGGGCTTCTGTGAGTATCCTTTCCTAAACTTCTTGGAAAGTTCTTGGTTCGCCATCGCTTCTACCTGAGATTCAAAATCTATTGGGCTTCAACAAAGGAACCAGTCAACCATTAGGGGTCCTTCCAAGTTTGCCTATAACTTTGAGAAGGAAAATTGTTTACATGAACGTGATGGTAGTCCAAGGGCCATTAGATTACAATCTACTCCTTGGGTGTGACTACATTTATAGCATGGGAGCTATTGTTTCATCACTCTTTTGAGTGATGTGTTTTCCGCATGAAGGCAGAGTGGTCCAACTCATAGACCAGCTTTCATTCCCCGGTTCAAACATAGCTACTAGTCAAGTGCCATCCCTAACTAGTCTTTTTGCACAAGGAATGTCTCATTAATCTCCAGTCCATCCACCTAATGAGCGCGAGTGATTCGGTGAATGTGACCAAACCCAGGAGGCATGTGCCCTGGTCTGCTTCGGCAGGAAAACCCCAGATATAAGGTAGGTTTCCGTGGAGGAATATGACTAGTCTGACTATCCTGTCTATTTAGGAAAATGGATAAGACTGGAAAAGGATTCCCCCGTCAAAGGCTATGTGATTGGCATTTACAACATTCACCTTTGTCCATTTTGATGGACATCACCAAGGAAGTGCTTTGTCTACTATGCGGATGGAACAATCTTGTTAGTGCAAGAACTTCTGTAGGGTAACCTGGAAACTCTACTTCGTTATACCTGGGGGCATGCAAACCTTTTGCATGCAAGTGAAAAATGACCTTTTATTTTCTTAATTTATAGGTTCTCAACCCTTTAGACTCGTAGGTTGGTCATTCCTAGTTTGCATAACAAAAAGCTTCGGAGAAAAGTTACGCATGCGGCAAGCCCCCTAAAAAATGAACCTCTTGATGAGAGATATCCTTATCATATGACTGGCACGAGTAGGTTTACGCGAAGTTCAAGCTTGTTAAAAAATAAACCTAGCAATGAGCATATGTCCCCCCAGAGTTTAAGCTCATTAAAAAATGAACCCATCCTTCAGTAAATAACCATTGTGATCGCATAATCATCAGCTTTTGAGCATTGGTCGTGTTCTTACCATCATCTCCACTCTTTCTAGCTGATCATATGCCTCCATTTGATTGTTTACCCCTTTTGAGGAACAGCTGCAACGAGTGATCCTATTAGTCATCCTCTTTACACTGCCATGATTGAAAAGTTCCAAACCTTACCTGGAACCAGCTGCTATCTGAAAACATCACTCATTCCTCAAAAAACGAGTCTCCTTTAAGCTCTTTTCATCTAACTCGTAAAATATGAAAATATTGCCGAGAAATCTGCCTCTCCAGCTCATTAAAGTGATTGGAAGTGCCATCCCTCCTCTAGATTTTAATCCTTTTGGACCTAAGAGATCATTACACAAAAAGATCGAGCGCGTGTCTTGTTCAGCTCGTTAAAACTATCGAAAATTCATCCCTTTCGTATTATTTTATACTTTTTCAAACTTAAGGGATTATATTACGAAAAAGAATTACTAGAGTTTCCTTTCTGTCTCTTTTCAAACTCTCTAAAATTGAAAGGACTGAGTTATATTTGTCATTAAACTCGTTAAAACAATAGTGACAAACTTGTCCATGCAAACAAGAGCGAGTTTCAATGTCACTAGGCTCGTTAAAACATAGCGACGGGTTTGACCGAAGGGAAAATTATAGAACAAGCATATGTTATCCTCCTCAAGCTTGAAAAAAATAAAGAGGTACTGGTTAGAAATGACTAGGGAAAAATTGGGAAGAAAACTTGAAGAACTTCTTTGGTAGTAGTTCGCTCTTGAACATGACACTTTCACTCCATCACCATGATTGAGTTAGGTTGGGTTATTCCATTCATTGGTCATATCACCATTGGTCCTCCGAACCATCCATCTTTGGGGTTAACGCTACCAATCCATTTCAGTGTCGCTAATATGTTCAAGAGAAATTGCTAAGAGAATTCACCAACCCAGCTTACATCTCATCCGCTGCAATATCTTCATGCTTCATTCTTTCATGACCGCCACCCTGAACCTTGTAACATTAGATCATTTTCACCTCCACAAAATCATATGCTCTGTTTCGTGTCATAGATGTGGGATCCATTAAGGCCCTCCTACGATGGGTCACTTCTTGTCGACATCAGCTCATTATCCAAGAAGTTGACTTAGGAACAACCCTTTCAGTACTTTGAAGCTTGCATGCCTCAATGGCAAGTTTCTCACTTCTGGTGACAGGTTTACATCAATGGCTTTTGACCGAAATATTTTACGTGGTGTTCGACATTGACTCATGTATTCGCACCATGTGAATTATACTACCGTACCTTGAGGGTCATTATCATCGTCGGTGATTCCTCTCACGCCTGTTAACAGCTTACATCATTGGCTGGTAATCAGGGAATGTCTTTCCATGTTCGACATCAGAACATCCTTTCACATGGATCGACTTGTATTTTGGGTGAAGATTGAATGAGTTTGAAGACCCCAGATCTAGTTTCATCCATCTAGGCTATGATATATTTAGGAAAATAAAGACTTAAAATGTATAGCATAGCTGCACAGATAATCATCCAAGCTGAGGGATGATGGCTCTACCAGAATCATCAGTCTACCACACAAATGGTTGTCTGTCCTATTTACATGAAAATTAATTTATAAATCTGAGCATGGGAATACCCACCTCAGCTATATAATGAAAATATTAATAATATAATGTATTGTATTTTATCTTATTATAAGTCACCTTCCATTTCGAAAAACCTCGGATCCTCAAGATAAAGCATTTCACCCGGCATCAAAAGATTTACGACCTCATGCTTTAGGGGGCAACTGTTATAGACATATTTTGGCACTGCAACCCCAATCTCATATGTCCATAAACCAAGGGCTTCTAAGCCCCTAGAAGTTTTGTTTCATACCCTAAAGTAACAAGATCAGTTGATTACATCATCTCCCAAAAGTTCTCCCTAAAAAACTACTCAGAACTGGTCAAAACTAGACCATATAGACTGCTCAGTGCTAAGGGTATGATGCATCTCACCTAATACATGCATAAAGTGTGATGTATACTGAAAATCCCTTCTGTAGGGTGCAATGAGTGAGAGCAGACAAATGGCAGAGGTAGTTGGCTAGGTGGAAACCCAAAGAATCTTCTAGAAACTGCCCATTTGACACTTGCCTCTCTGAATTCGCCTAGGGATGAGGTAAAGAGATCATGAAAATATCCAGTGGGCGAAGAACTAGATTAGAGAAATGACAACATAAAGAATCCCAAAAGCTGACTCACTGCCACAGCTCAAAAAAATCTATATATGGATCCCTGCCCTCATCCTAGAGAATCCAGAGGCTGGAATTTTGTATCCTTGTAAGGAACGTGTTTGGTGGTTTCTCTGTGGAACATCATAGTGTTGGGTGATCTAGCTTTTCATGAGGTGAAGAGGGATTTCATGCTAGGAGGATGGCGTCGGGTTAGATCAATGGGTTGTAATCCTCTCTTCTACTACTTCTATCAATAAATCTATTTGAGTTTTCCTCCATATTCCTGTATATCTTTGAATCTTGTATTGATATATGAATTTTTATGGTTAATATATATTTGATCCTATATTGTTTATGGTTATAGATCTCTATGCTTTGATGGTATTATGCTGCCTTGACTCTACATGTGTTCTTTGAAGCAGGACAAGTAAGGAAGGAGTGGCAAAGCTCTATCAAAGGGGAGAGGAAACAAGCAAGGAGCCAAGCAAAAGACTAAGGTTGGTACTCTCTGCTTCTCTTTCATCTATTTCTCATAAAGGAAAACACAAGTGACTTTAGTTTGTTTGTTTCTAAGATATATACCCATCTTAGTGGGACTAGCAGCTCTGAATGGACACTAGTTTTCCCGATAATAGAAAGGAAAACATGCAAAAGGACTATTGTAAATTAGGAAGTGAACATGATTAAGAAGATCTAAAGCAAAGCAAAATTGGACCATCAATTTGCTAGAGAGCTGCAAACACTAGAAGTCCTAGGAATGAGGAAAAGAGGCCAAGGCACTATTGCTAGCCTTTTGAATATTCTCTGATCATTGCTTAACCTGCTACAGAAAGCACAAATGGAAGCAAGCTACTAAATCATCAAAAGCAACCTATTCTTAACTATAATAGAAATACATCTAACAGCAAATTAATCTACAAACTGAAGTAAAGCATACAAATACAAGTAAAGAGGAACTTGGCTGCTTGGATTTGGCCCTAACCCAAAAGCTTCAACCCTTTGAGGTAACTCAGTGCTAGCTCAAAAAGGATTCCATCTTCATTATCAAAAAATAGCAAGATTACATAAAACTGTCATTAAATAGTGAGGTCAAAATTTGAGCAGAGTTTACACAAGCAAAAAGTTAACCCTAGTGAGGCCCTAGGCCTCTCTACTTATACATTTGAAGATACCAACAAGTTCCTTACAATTAGGGAGGCTTGGCTCCCAAAACTCAAGACTATCTCACTCATCTTCTAGTTGCTCGGCTGCCTTCTAGTGCATGATTCGGTTGTTTGTACTCCAAGCTGAATGAAGGGGAATTCAAAGTGAGGAGCGATAAATGACGGGTATTCCCTTCTATAAGTCCTCTCCTCTGTCTACTTCGAGTTATTGCTGCATTTTGGCCACTAGATCCTTGACTTTGACCTCAAAATCCATCAATAATCTGCATTAAATACATGTTAGACCACATGGCATAATAACTAACTAACTCAACTCACTTTGTAAGCATAAATATAATCAGAAAATCATACAATAAGTTAAGAGAATGGTTGATTTGACTAGTTTAGGAGGTAAAACGATCCCATATAATTACCCATTTATGAGGCTCATCAAAAACCATGAATCTATGGGACTAGGTATGTGCAAGTGATTGGTTGAGCCATAGTGTGAACCAAAAGAACACATAAGCTACTTTTGGTTATAAGAATAAAGATCATTATTATTTGGTACATATGGCCTGATGTTGGCACCTATGTTATGCCGAAAGGTGTGTCATGACTAAAAACAAGGTGTGGTGCTTCAAGAATATTACACCAAGGTTGCATTGCTTCGGATTATTTCTTGGCTTGGGTGCCATGATAGACAAAATGCTAATTGATTGTATACATGTATATTCATACTCTAGTTTGTTTGACTATGCATAACCAATTTTTTATTCCACCTATCTGTTGAAGGGACATTGGGTGCATGTGCATGGGATTTAAGAACATATTCCATCAAGTGTTGTTTCTAGGGTATAAATATGACTACATGCAAGTTAAGAGATGGAGGCCTAAAATGGTTTTGATTCAGCAATACCATTTTCAAACTGATGTCTTGAATCCTTACTTTCGTCAATGTAGGAAGGGACGTGGTCTAGTAGACCATATAGTGACATAGTCATTGTCTTTGACCATATATTGATAGTAGGTTCAATAAATCAGAAACAACAAGGCAAATAAGTTTAAGTCTTCCATACTTGTCACAAAATAATGGAAGAGCTTTAGGCATTAACCAAAGAATGAAAGCACAAATTAAATTGAGATCTAAGCTTATGTAAGTTCCTCGTAACTAAACTCTAGCACTATAGGTCCCTCTACTTCCCTTGTAATGTCAACCACGTGATTTAGAACTCGTGCCTCCACTTCCCCTGCAACAGATTCCCTAACCTCTGATCTTTTTATCCTATCCAATACCAACTTCTCCTTATTTTCTTACCACTCATTCTCTTTCTTTATCTCTTACCACACTTTGATTGTTCTCGTTCTCTAGTTCTCTCCTCCTCTACTTGGTATTGATTTCCCTCTTTTCTAATGTTTATGCCCTACTTCTAGATAATTATGGCCTTTCCCCTCTAGTATAACCCTATATTGTCCTTTGTCTCTCCTAACCCTGTCAGTAGTAATCAATTTCCTTTGGTCACTTTGTTTCCTGCCATTTGGCTTCTCTTTCTCTTTTCACCTTCCATTTTCCCTCTTCCAAGGGCTTGTTCTAGAATCAACAATGTGTCCAGATAAAAAAAATTCTCCATGTGCTAACAACCTATAAATATCTGCATTTATGAGTGCTTGAGTAGTCTTTAGTTGTGTACAGATTTCCCCGCTATACAAACCTCAAGCCTCGGTTTTGAATTCCATGTGCCCTAACATGAAATTATTTGTAACCTTATAATTGTGCATCATATACCAAGAATTGTGTGTATCTAAATCTTGAATATTTGTATGGGTTGGTCTTTCTATTATTGGTATCACTTAGATATTGTTGAGGTCCCATCTAGATGTATCTAAAATCTTCTCTCACACTTAAGACTCCGTAAGTTAGAAGGATGTGAAATTAATAGATATAAGTGGATATTTTAAATAAGGACCCATGTACTTGTGGTTAAGGCCTCATTAATGGAGGTTTAATTAGTGGTTAGGGTTTTAATCAATTAGACACCATTTATTATTTTATTCATAGGCATAGTGTATTTATTATCTCCAACATGTGTACAAGGATGACTAAAAAGGTGTTTATCATAACCATGCGAGTGCAACTTCAACATGTAACCCAAAATTCAACAAAATATTTTCAATATCGTATTGATGTGAGTTGACCAGGGTAATATTTGCATTATATACATGAAGGTTCTATGATCGAGACCCTTATGTACATATTCACCACATGATCAGGTTCATTATAGCATACATATATGGGTTTCACACTAGGGCGTCATGAGAGTATAGCACCGGACTGGGAACAATGAATTTTGTGACTAACTTTTTTTAAATAACCCTTTTCTGATGTTATTGAGTAGTGTACGCACCAGTGCACATTATGTACTTATTGTACCATTATTCTTTATTTTTTATAAAAAATAACTCTGCCATAGTGCACTGTATTCTATTAAGCACCAATGTGTATAATTAGGTAATTCACCGATGCATTTGTATATTATAGACGCACCATTAAAAAACATCCAGTAAAACATCCGCCCACTCAATTCCATTAGTGACTTCTACTACAAATGGATTTTTGTACTATTTTTATAGGGGCTTCCACAAAAATCTCTGCTAGAGTGTCTTTTCCTTGTAGTGTGGCATATACCTTATTTTGCATGGAATGGTTTTATATATAGTACAACATTTAGGATGATGTTCCTTAAAGGGGGAGGGGATTGTGGCATCCCTTTCATTACCCCAAATTTTTTAATGTAATTAATAACATATAATGTTTGGGTGCCAACATTGATGTAATGATGTCAAACTATATTATATGATGTAAAGTTTATTTTTATTAATAAAAATTATAGAGTTGAATAAATGGGATAACCAATAGATTATGATGCCTTGGGGAGGTGGAAAACTTGACTTGAGAGGAAAATTATACCTTGGTTGAATATTTCTTTCTTATGTGATGGTTAGTCTTCCCAAGAAGCTGAAAGGTTGGGAAGATGAAGGGTCAAGGTGTGTTTATAAAAATAAGATGGAGGAACAATCAAGGGGTTCTTCTTCTTGGTTCTTAAGCTTCTACATTTTCTCTCTTCTATTACTCTCTCACATATCCCTCTGCCTCTCACTCAGAAATTCAAATTGGCATGAGAATTGGTGCCAACTTGTGTAACAACAATTGAATGTGTTTTTGTTTTTTTTCCTTGGACTATATGCCTTTGAGGACTAGGATTTGTCCTATTTGTGTGTGGCACAGGGAGCATTGTAGAAGGGAGGGTTTAGGGACTGCATAGATCAAGGAAGGAATCCCTTGCGTTGTGGAGACTTGCATTTTCATATGTCAATGTCTATGGGCTTAGTCAAGGGATGGAAAGGTTGAACACTAAGATTCTTTTTTGTGTGTGGAGGAGAGTGACCTTCACTTTTTTTGTTAACTTTGGTCTAAAAACTATGCACTAAATTCCTGAGTTTAGTTTTTCCCTTAAGGCATCAAGATTTGGTATGGGGGTGGCCAACTGTGAGAAAAGTTGCAATATAGTTGAGCATATGGTGGTGTGGAACATGGATCACCCTACTTCAATTTCTTGTTTTTTTTTGCTACAAAAGATAAATATTTATTTCTATGTTAATGATATTTCTGGCGTAGATGGTTTAGTGACATGCATGATTTTTTTAATTTCTCTTTATATATCTCTCTCTCTCTCTCTCTCTCTCTCTAGATATATATAATGATATATATATCTATATATATATATATATATATATAAATATATAATATATATATAATATATATATATATATATATATATATATATATATATATACTTTTTATTCGTATTACCATTTTATAGCAACAATGGTTGAGGAAGATAGGCTTCCAAAATTCTTCTTTTAACAGGTCATGCTAGCATTTCTATTATAGCTTTTCTTCCAAGAGATTCCATCAGCTAAAAATTGAACCATAGTGAGGGGAAATGTCGTTGATCCTCTAGTCCAATTTTCAAATCTAGGAAATATGATCAAAGGAAGTTGGGCTTCCTAAATGCATCTTTAAACATGTCATGTTGGAATTTTTACTATAACTTTTCTTTTGGGACCATACTAAGGGGAAAACCAATGATCATATAGTCCAATATTGAGTTGCAATATTTTACGGTATATGATCAAAGGAATTGGAGCTTCCTAGATGCTCCTAAAATCATGCATGAAACATGTCATGTTGGAATTTCTACTATAACTTTTCTTCTTGCAGGTTCTATAAGTTGAAACTTGGACCATTGTGAGGGGAAATCACATTGATCAATTGGTCCAAATTTTAGATATTGGGTTGCAATATTTTAGGAGATATGATAGAGGAATTAGACCTTCCTAGATGTTCTTAAAATCATGCATCAAATAGGTCATGTTGACATTTCTGCTATAACCTTTCATCTAGGAGGTTCCAAAGGTTGAAACTTGGACCATAGTGAGAGGAACTCTCATTGATCATCTAGTTCAATTTTTAGAACTTGGAATACTTTAACTTAGGATGTATTCCCTATGAATTTCCTAAATTAGTTTGTATGCAAAGTATTTGAAGAGACACCTAATTGGTTTAACGATTCATTGCATACAAATTGTTTGATGAAATTCCACAATGAAAATGTTGTTTTGTGGATGGGATAGTATTGTTGTATGATAGTATTGTTGTAGTTGATCTATGTCTATTTTCATGCAAAGAATTTGAAGAATTTTGTTAAAAGTGTTTTATTACAATTTGCATATAAAGTATTTGATAAAATGCCTTAAATACATAAATCAGAAGTTGCATGGTTGAGTGGTATATTTTAGTTAGTATGTTATGAGTGGAATACAAGCAATGTTTCTTATTTGATTCAATACAAATATTTGAAAAAAAAAAGTCTATAAGAAAAAGACTACTTAATGGATTGGATACAAAGTATTTGAAGAAAGGTTTACATGTAAAGTGTTTGACAAAATGTCTGAAAAATGAAAATCATTTTTTGCAATTGTGGTTAGGAAAAATGTAGTAGGGGAATGTGACAAAGTGGTATTAGAGCTTATTGTCAAGCTCGTAAAAACAAAAACAAACAAAAAAAATGGGGTACCTCGTAAGGTCTGTAAATCATTGAGGGAACTATGTATGTTACAAAGTGGTATAAAAGTTTATTACTAACCTCGGGAAGCAAAAAAAATTGATATCCCGTACCGTTAATCAAGAATTAAGCCATCGGGTATGTTACACAAGTTTCCATACTTTTTTTCGAAAGAAAATAGTCTCCAATATCCATTCTTACTAAAATTGATTCACCCAAATTTTATAATATAAATTTATTTTACCTTAAAATTTTGTAGAAATTTTTCAAAACTAATATAAAATAATTATAAATCAAAATATTTTTACAAAAATATCAGTAAAAATTTTCAATTTTCATATTAGGGACTAGTGAGATTCGCAAAGGTTCTAAAATTTAAAATAACTTTCCATTCTTAAAATTTTCCCTATTCTACAACTCACTTCTTAGGTGATTTTGCAATTAATAATGAAATCTTCTTTAATTTTATCAATCAGTGGCCTATGAAAAAACTTGGAAAGGAGGGATATGTTTTTCCTCAAAAATATGTGAATTTCTAGATGGCCAAATACCCCACATAATCATAAATGGTAGAGCCCTATATTTCCTTTGGTTCTCTTTTATTTAGCCATGTTTATAAATATTCTTCAACAATTTCTCCCACCAAGCCATCTTTTACATTGATTAAAGCCTCAATATTTATCCATGCTTAGCTTTCATAAGGTAATTTTACAAGAACATGGGAAATTTTCTCTTCATTTGTTATATACAAAATACATAATATTAGGCCTTATATATTTCACTTTTTCATTACTTGTCATATCATAACCTTGTTTCTTATGGATAACCACATAAAGATTCGATTTTTAGGGGACACTTCATTTTCAAAGCACTTTTCACCTCCAAGTTGGATCATGTCCTTCACTTGGAAACATTATTTTCTAGCCCACATGTGCTATGTAATCTCCTAGACCCTAATTTTTTACCATGCAATGCAATTTTCCTCTTCTTGTATCTTAACATGGATTTGATTAAGACAAACCACATAGGTCTTCCAAAATCACACATTTTCTCATTCCAATCCAAGACTTTGTGTACTTACCTAGCCTTGTTCCCATCAACTGCTGATTTTCTATCTACAAGTTCATTAAAAGTATATTGGCCTTGCTCCTATTCAATTTGTGATGCAAGATTATCTCGTCCAATCAAGTCAACAGTTGACCTTAAAAGGGTCTTAGGATTTATCATAGGAAATTGGGTTCCTCATAGTCATTTAAAGTTGTCATTTTATTATTTTCATAATATGTAACATTTCTATAAGGATTTTATTTGCTTCAAGGGTTTGATGAATATATCAATGTTTCCATGTAATAATACCAATAATTATGTTTTAGTAGGATTGCTATGGATATGAGAAGGAGTTATAGGGTTGTTTGGATATTTATAAACGTAAAAGATTTGAATGAGATTTGTTAGGCCAAATAGTTCAAGTTTTTATAAAAAAATCGTGTGCAATGATATAAGAGAAGACAGAGAGGAGATAATAGAATGAGAATTGTTGTGAAATGTGATCCATAGAGGAGTGATTGTGTAATCCCTATAATCCATTAGAAGAATTATTACTAAAATTGTAGATCACCTAATTGTGGTCGCACTTTTGCATTCTTCTCTATGAAATTGATTTATGTATTCATGTTTTTTTGAAATTTGGATAGAGAAACTAGTATAAATCTTGTGAAATCGTTGACAGACGAAGGTGAACCAGAAATTTAAAGTTCCAACGATAAGTTCACATATTGGGTTAGCCCTTGGCATGATTTATTTTAATTAGAAATTCGGAAACCCAAACACTCAACGCTTGACACCTAACCCATTTTTTGAACGGGAGTGGTTTTTTGGTTAACATTTCTATTAGTATTGATACATAACTATATCATGAAATCAAAGAGTAAGGTGTTTTCTCAATATACCAAAAACCTAAAACTTGACCCCAACATCCTGACACCTTGATTAGCCAATATCCCATCTCCCAATCCTTGATACTTAAGGTTCCAAAATACAAGGTTCTATATTAAGTTAGCCAAACCTTTAATTTTGTGCATTAAATTTCATCGATAGCCTTCAGGAATAAACTTCAATTGATGATGATATTTTTGCGTACTAGGATGTGAAATTTTTTGTCTACTAGGACCAACTCATATCAGGCATTAATTGTTAGTGTTTCATTCGTGTAGTGAAGCGCCGACATCCTGATACATAAAGACCCAATAACTTATGGTATTAATTGCCAAAGAAGAAGTCCCTCATTTAGCATTCTATCTACTAGGATAGAAGTAGACCAGGGGAAGTTACAAGTTGAAATAATTTATGATACCCTAATAGATCGATGTCCCAACATGTATGATGATAGAGTATAAAGTTAATTATGGAAAAGTGAATTGATTTCCACAATATATATAAAAAAGTCGTGGGCACTATGAATGCATGTTAATGAGAAAAATGTTGATAGAAAACTTATGGAAGAGAAGAAATGATGCACATAAAGATCATTGTTGTGAAATTTCCTTAAATTGCAACAACTTAGAATGAATTCTTATAACTAATTAATTAGTAGTTTATTTGTTATGGAAAATAACAAATAAATCACACTGCAACTCATCATAATAAAATTACATAGCCAAAAATAAATTGGAATTGAGAAAATAGATGCACACACAAAATAAAAATTGACACAATAATTTTTGGAAAATAGTCCCTGGCTAGTGCATCATATGAGGGTTTATTATATTATTATGCAGTAGAAAGATCTGAATAAAATAATTTGGATGCCAAACTAGCCTTCCTCAAAGAATCACTGACAAAATCGTTAAGAACAAAGTTCATAAATGCAAAAAATACTCGGAAGATATGAAATATATAAATATCAGTGACAGGATTAATAATATATTATATAAGAATTGTACAAAATATATGAGATGATTGATTACAACTAAAGGGTCCCATATATATTACTTAGGTAGGTACCCCTCATTAATTGTCATGTCCTTAGAGACACTGCCTCATCAATACTAATTATTAGTTAATAATATTATTATATTATTATTATTATTATTATTAATATATATAATATATATATATAATATAAATATATATATAATATATATTATATATAATATAATATATATATATTATATATATATTATATATTATTCATAGCATTGTCTTCCTTTTCGGGAAGCTTTTTCCTCAAATCTTATTGATAAGAAAGCATGTCATATGTTTCTTTGTCTTTTAATATGTTCGCATCCTTTTGAATTATTGGAGATGTCATTTACATTGATACAAGATGATAAGATCCTTAATGTGATAGACAAAATTGTCAAATTGAGAAGGGATATACCCATCCTAAATCGATCTTCTACAAAAATTTGTGATTAATGGATACTTCAAATGAAATTTTATAATAAGAATGAATTGCACTGACATTAGTAGTATTCAAAACATAAGTTCATTGTTTATGTTATGAGTGATACAGATATGTGAATTGATTGATTTGTATGCTCTTTTGATTCAGATGTCGATAAGGTGTCCTTGTGATCTGAATTCCCCTTGACTTGTTTGTGCCATTTTCTTGATTTACTTGAAGTATCTTATTTCCTTTAGCTATGGAAGTTGTGTGGTTAATTGTTGGATCTTCACTTGAAATATTTGTCATTTGAAAAACGACACCTTAATACGTTTTTACTTGAACTGGTTTGTCATCTTCTTGAGTTGTGATATTGATTGGAGCAGTATTCATTCTTTTATCTTCAAATTGGATTGTTATGCCTGGAGACTTCGATACTTCTGCTTGAGTAAGTTGTTCTAACTTGTCTTTTAGTGACTTCTTGTCACTTTTAAGCTTCTTTATTTGTGTAAGAATGTTTTTATTATGATTCCTTAAACATGAAAGTTCTTCACTTTCTGGATTGTTTACTTTATTCATAATGTCCTTCTCCTCTTCTTTTAAACTTTCAATTTGTTCTAATAATGTTTGATTAAGGTTCTTTAAGAATATATTTTCCTCTTATTCTTCTAATAAGTGCTTCATGAGTTATTTCTTTGTAATTTTTGTTCTCTTATATACCTTCTTACATATTTATTGTATGGTCCTAGATTTATCCATGTGTAGAGAGAAACATATATACACATGATGGCAAAGGGAAACAAAATCTAGGTGCTTGCAGCACACTAAATGCACTCAGACAACAGGAAGAATTAAAAACATTTTTGTTCGCCCACACAAAAATCAAAGCAATGGGAGTTTAATGGAAGGTGGGGTCCTCTGTTTAAACTTCAAGCAACTATCGAGTGGATTTTCATTCATCGTGACCCGTCTGGACCCCGAAAGCATTACGAGGGGGGAACTAGTGCGACTCATATGTCAACGCCCCCCTACGGAAGAGAAAATTCAAGGGAACCAATCTGGTGTATCGGTGACCTGAATTAATTCCAGGGGGTCTTGGCTCGATCCCAACTCCCACTTATCCACCGATTGAATAGAGGTGGGACCACACCCACCACACCATACATCGAGGTTCCATCAACGTTAATAAGCGAGAATTGTGGTAAAAGGTAAAGGTATTCCCCCTCCATTTTTCATCCAATCACCCTCCCAGTCCCCTACCACCACTTGTCACCTCCATCACGTTACATTTTTCTCCCTCCTATAAAAATCTGACCCTTTAGTCATTTGAATTTAAAAGTATATTTCCTGTAGTTGAGTCCTCTAGCCACTCCACTAGTCCATGACATTGTTTTCCTATCAGATAGTCCAAAGCTTACTCAACGTCGTTCATTCAAAATTCACCAGGTCAATTAGGTAACCCGTAAGCCTTCTACTTATAGTTTTATGATTATGCTCAAAGTGAAGAAGCCTGCACCTAAAACTCCTAAATCATGAGAGGCTAAACCCTCTCTGAACATTGAATCTCTCATGGAAACAAATTCTCAAATATATGGCTCAACATGTCCCTACCACCTATCCGACCTCTTGTTTGACATGTATGATTGCCATTTCAAGATAGAAGACCCCTTTAGGGTAGTGGATTCAAGGTTGTATTACCAAATTTCACCATTTGTCTATCATTTTCCAAAGTTTGTTTCATGGCTTGCTGTGTCCTATGTTGAATACAAAAAATGCTTCATATTGTCTACTGGAGTGAAGATCCTGGAGATAACTCCAAGACTAATTCAAAAGGCTCTGGTGTACCCAGTTTTGTAACAGCCTTGGTTAAAAATCCATGTAAAAAATATAAGACCAAGGTCATGGGACATGTATTCCAAGTTGAATGGTGGGAAAAACATCCTAGTGGGTGTTCATTTTGGTTTATTTTAGCTAAGGAAATTGGCAAAGGATTTGGAAAGGCATGAGGCATTTATTGGCATTTATTTATAAAGAAAAAAGGAAATTCATATAAAAGGAAGGTGAAAGGTCACAGGTTGCATGTGAGGAGGAAAATGAAGGAAAATAATGGAAAATGAAGAAATTAGAGGCCTCATTGATAAAAAAGCTTTTGAGGATCAGTTGGCAAGCTTTTGCTCAGGCTTGGTTTGTGTAACCTTTTGTCAATTCAGTTTTGGAGCTCTCTCATTATTCCTGCTCTCTCACTCACTCTTGGACACTTAGAGTTTTCTTGTAGCACTTTGGCATTGGATCAAGAAAGGCAAAGAAGGAAAGAGGAAGGAATGAGAAAGAAAGATTAGGATCAAGCAGATACATCAAGATTATTTGAAGGTTTCGATTTGCATGTGTGTTTTCCTTTCTAGATTCAGAATGCATGGTATTGTGTGTGGTTCTTTGTTGTTATTTCATTTGTTTTTCTAGGTGTGACAGTGTTTTCAACTTGGTCTTGCAATTTCTGGATAGCCATGATGTGATGAGGATCTCATGTTTTGGTTGAAATGGATTGTCAAATGGATTTGAAGATGAGTGAGGTGGATCTCTGAAAGAATGAACACATGGCCTAGTGATCCCTGAACCAGACTGTGGGTTGCAATAAACCCAAGGATTGTGTGCCTCAATGGGCCTAGGAATCCTCGATAGGTCAATGGAGGGATATATGATAAATCTTAGAGGTGGTTTCCCTTGATTGGGCCTAGGAATCCTTTTCGGTGAATGGCGAGATATACGTAGAGGGTGGAGTCTCGGTTTAGATCCTAGTGATAAGATGTGGATTGCGGTAAAACCTAAGATATTAGGAGACAGGAAAATTTCTCACAATGTAGGTGGAGAAATCTGGTGGCAACCACACTTGTTTTGGCCTAGTGATCTTATGGAGATCATAGAAAAGCATGTTATTACATGTTTATTTTTTTGGCCTAGTGATCCAGTGTGGATTGTAGTAAAGCCTGGTTTTTGTTGATGAGGATGAGATGGTTTAGCCTCAGGATTCCTTGGTTGGTTCCTTTGGTTTGAGTCCCACATTCATGCTTGGAATATGGCATAGGGCTGATTGGTTGAAGAGAGATTTGGCTCAGCCAATCTATGGTCGGTTGGAACGTGGTAGTCCCACACCAAGTTGGATTTTGCATTCATTAATAAGAGGTTCTTTCCTCGGTATCTTATGTGTAAATGTATTGATTTATATCTAGATTCCATCGCTGATGTGTCATTGATATTTTTGTTGTTATTATGTTGGTTATAAGCATGTATTATGACAGTGATGAGGTATGCCTCTCCTCATGTTTTGATTTGTAAATGAATGAATAATGTATCTATGACCTAATAGATGATAATGCATCTAATGAGGGAACAATGCTTCTTAGCGATTCTCAGATAAGTGTGAGACCCCTATGCTCAGATATGTTGTTTAAACCTGTAGATTACATATTTGTGAAATGTTTGATGAAATGCTTGTCATGGATAGTAGGGATCCACTCTAGACCATGTCAATTTTTTTGCAAATGTATCATTATTTTGTTCTGTAAATTCATTTTTGAACTTGTCATTGAGTTTTGGCCAGTGACCTGGGCTCTAGGCCTGAAAAAGTGGCACAAATATCGGAGTCATGGGCATAGGTATGAGGATAAATTAAGTCCCCATATGCATTCATACCCATGTTGTGGGAGCGTTTGGAGCCTCCCAAACGCACCCTTGTCCATATCAAGGGAGCGTTTGGGTTTTAATGGTCTAAAAACTCAGTGGGACCCATGGGCTGGTTACCTAAGTGGTTGGGATGGTTCCTAGGAGTTATGTTGTTGATCTAGAAGGCATGTGTGGTGCAAGGAAAAATTTAAGAGCACCCTTATATTTATGTGTATAATAAATGGGTGAATCCCCATGATACATAAGAAAAATGGAAGGTGATTTTATCAATAATATAAAATGTATATATAATTTTTTTGGAAAATCTCCCACCAGATTATATTATCTTGTAAAATCATGGCAAATCTTTCACTGAACTATAAAATATTTTAAGATCTTGGTGAATATTTCACTAAATAATAAATACTTTGTAAAGGGCTAACAAAGTTCATAATGAGTATTTATTGTAATGGATTCAAGCCTTGTTAAGAAATGCATCAAGAACCAAAACAAGTATGTTCCTTGTATGGAATAAATATATTCCTCATGGAAATTCAATTAGGTTTAGCGTAGGTGGTAGGGATAAATCCTACATGTGATGATGTGTTGAACTCATAATGAGTATTTCTTTTGATGGTTATGAGCCTTTTTGTCTAAGCAATCCATCGAGGACTGAAATATGTATATTCCTCATATGGAATATAAATATATTTCTCATGTATTAAAAAATGGGGAGGATATGAAATGAATTATATAATTACAAAGCCATGTGATGGTGTACTTAGTATTGACTAGTCACAATGGTTGAGAGGTTAGTCATGTACTTTAGTTAGGATGTGTCAATTCATTTATTGTTTTAATTGTTATATTATAATTTTTGTGTGCTTATTACAAGTTGGCACCAACACACATAATTTTGGTAAGGCAGTGTGTGATCTAGTTCCAAGTTAGAGTGTTTGCATTGGTGATGACCTACACTCAAATATTTGTGGGTAGGCTCTAGTAAAAATAACTACAATAAATCAAATCGTAATTACCTTAGGTATCATGCAACATCTGAAATGTGGATTTAAAAGATGTGATTTTATGGACCTTATAACAAGCTTCCTTAATGGTCTAAATACTAAAATCGCCTAATTGAATGTTCTTCATAGCTAGGAATTTGATTCACAAATACAAAAGCATTTCATTAATAGAAATCTTGATGAGGGAGCAAACTCAACAAACAAAGAAGCTCCACATATGAATGATGTTGATATTTTAGAGACAAAACGAGATTTAAAGAGGACCTTGGTGACCAGCTTCTAAATCCTAATCTATTTCATGTATTTTTTATCTTTCTTGTACTAAGTTTCCCAAAAAAATCGGATTAGTTAACAATCACAAATTAAGCTACACAGGAGATAAGACAACAAGAGCCACGTGGTGGCAATGTCACTTCTCTTGTTATTTTTTTGCAAATTGCCACCACATGGGTTTTGTTTTTATGGGCATGAATGACATGGGTTTATGTGTGACATAGACGATTATACCTAAT
Organism: Pinus taeda; assembly: GCA_000404065.3. Classification (NCBI taxonomy): domain Eukaryota; kingdom Viridiplantae; phylum Streptophyta; class Pinopsida; order Pinales; family Pinaceae; genus Pinus; species Pinus taeda. The sequence continues at coordinate 38,248 of APFE030599967.1, read as the reverse complement.
AGAAAAATGTAACTTGTCTGCTACTTCTATATTTTTTATTGGAATTTCAATTGTAAGAAACAATTTAATTAGAAAGTAAAACATTAAAAAAATATTTTTTTAAATTGCCAATCACTTAAAGGGGATGGATCATTATCATTCAAAAGATATAAATTCAATCCCAAATCCCTTGTGAAAAATAAAGTGTTTAACCTTCCAAACATGGGCAAAAAAACCCTACATATACATAATATCTTTAATAATTACTTCCACATAAAGACAAAATGAAAATCTTTTGAAAAGAAAAAAAGACAAATGATAAGATTTCGTTCATTTTTCCTAGTAACAATGTCATATTAAATATTTGACTATAATGTCATTTTCAATGAAAATGTTTGGCACACTATGCAATAAGATGACATCATTGTAGATGTGCTCCAGAACAAACACCTTTTTTTTGAAGTAATATTTATTTAAGCATTCAAAGGTTACCATTAAAAATAAAACACTACACTTAAATAAACACACTTCTTTTTTAAAGTAACTTTTTATTTAAACAATTCAAAAGTTACCATTAAAAGCAAAATGCACTTCTCTTTAAAATTAATATCTATTTCAATAATTCAAGGTTTACAATTAAAAAATGTATCATTTCTCAAATTCATAGTCAATAACCATGTCATATAGAAATCAACTACAAACACAAAACATCAATTGTATAATATATCATCATAAGCAAAAGGTATCAGACCTATATAAACAAAATTACAGAATGGTGTCCAATATCAATGCTCTTCAAGTGACTTTAACTTTAAACCAACACCCCACCAATTGTGTTCCAAGAATGGTATGGTAGGTGTGAAATTGAATATGTCTTCAAGGGCAGTGTTGATATGAAATATGTTGTTGTGGGAAAATAACTAATTTTAATGAGTTGTAATGGAAAATTTCAAGAATTTATACTCCCTACAGTGCTAGAAATACTTATTGATATAAGTAATTTTAATGAGGTAGTTCAGCCATTCAATAGAAAGATGCCACAGAAATGGTAGCTTTTCTTCTTAATCCTAAGGAAGAAATGGATGATTGACATGTCTTAGTTGCTCATAGGAACCATTTTTTCTTCTGAGACTTACAACCAACTACACCATGGAATTTACAAATAAATACCTCTGGTTGTTAAGGTGATAAGCTAGTGGTTTCAATTTGTTTTAATTACCAGTAAGAGGAGGGCATCTTTCAACATTGTTTTAAGTATCTACATGCTCACCTTTCTCTCAGCTAATCATAATGGTACATGCTCAGCTGATCATTTCTCTCCTTCAAGCTGCCAGGAGATTAGTAAAGAGGATTAAATTAAGTGATGTTATGGCCATACCACTATATATGTTGATGTTTCAAGTGAAGAGACTCTTCAACACCAAGAACATAGAGTGCCCCAAGCATTGGTCATCAGAGTTAATGTAGTCCTTGTGGTTTGTAGAGATTCTTCTCACTCTAACATCTAGCTCTTCAAACCAAATCTGCACAAGGTCATTTCAAATGTAAAAAATCAACAAGGCACAAATTTGGTAGTCAATATGACCAAAATAAGAACTAGTTCAAACAATTTTCACAATCTTGCTTTTGAAATATTAACCAAATAGGAACATGAATAATTAACCTTCACCTAATGGAATAGTTCGATGTGCAAAGGCTTGTAACAATCATGGATTTGAAATTGAACAAGAAAAAGAAGAAATACACTTCTTTACACTATGGAACTATGGAACTTTTCATATACCATGGAATTTACAAATAAAGACCTCTGGATGTTAAGGTGATGAGCTTGTGGTTTCAAGTTGTTTGTTACCAGTAAGAGGAGGGCCTCTTTCAAAATTGTTTTAAGGATATACATGCTTACCTTTCTCTCATATGATCATAATGGTACATGCTCAGCTGATCATATTGAGTAAAATTATATAACTACCACAGGTTTAGAGCTATAACTGCAAGTCAACAATCATTAGTGGTCAAGAGCAACTCTAAAAATCAACTCTAGCACCAATGGTACAAGCATCTTAGCCACCAAAGTCTTGCACTTTTAAAGAAACTTACTATGATTCATTGTTCCCCTCAACATCAACAAGGGAATCGTTTTTGTAAAACTTGAACTTTAGGCAAGCATTAGATGGGAAAATTTAGAAAATAAAAGGATGAATAGAGAGCAAGCATGAAATTTCAACTAGTGCATAGTAATCTTTGTAATTCCACCAGAACTCTATCATTTTCATGGCCAAACTACTTAGTGACATTTATTGAAAAAATTTCAACCCATGTGAATCCCATCATTAGCAGGTGCAAACTAATTTGATGTTTATCAATGAATTTTTGAGAAAATCATCGTTGTATTTCTCTAGTACAAGCCAAATTCCATTGTAACATTTGAGGACTTTCTATCCATATTTGAAAAGTAAATTAAGAAAAATGTAAAAATTCTCAAGACAGACAGTAGGGAAGTACACAGATCCAATCAATTACACAAGTATTCCAAAGTTTATGGTTTTGCAGGAAGATTATTTCCTTTTCCACAACAAAATTGTTTTGCGGAGAGGAAAAGTGGCACCCTCTTGGAGAAGGAAAGCATGCTTTGGGACAAAATCCCTCAAACAATTTCTAAGGTGAAGCAATTGATATAATAATGCACCTACTCAAAACTGAACATAAGCTCCACTAAAGCTATTAATACTACCACACCCAACAAGGAATCAAAGCTACCAAACTCTTGCACTTTTGAAGAAATTTACCATGATTCGTTGTTTGCATCAAATTTAGGGAGGGAAGGGTTTTTGTGAAACTTGTATTTTAGGCAAGCAACAGAAGGACAAATTTGGCAAAGAAGAAGATGCATGAAGAGAAAGCATGCAATTGCAATTAGTGAAAAGTAATCTTTGTCGTCCCATAAGAACTCTATCATTAGCATTTGAAAACTACTTTTATGCCATTTATTGATAACTTTTCAACAGATGAGAACCCTGTAAATAGTAGGTGAAAAGTACTTTGACATTTAGTGATGAATTTTCCATAACATCATTTCTGTACTTTTTGGAAAACATGTCAAATGATCTTGAAATATTAGAGGAATTTAGGGTCGTAGTTAAGAGGTCAATTGGTAAAAATATTAATGTTCTCAAGGTAGGAAGTGCTTAAGAACTTAGACCAATGACATACAATTACTGCAAAACATATGGTATTGCAAGGAGCCTACTTCATTTTCTACAACAAATTGGTTTTGTGGAGAGGAAAAATGGGATCATTTTGAAGAAGCCCATGAACATGCTTAAGGACAAAAATTCTCAAACTTAAAATTTGAATATATCTATATAGTATTGTACCTAAATAGAAGTTCCACTATGGTTATCAGAAACAACAAATGGAGGACAAGCATGCAATTTTATTTGGTGCATGGTAACCTTTCATTTCCACAATAACTCTTTCTTTAACAGTTGCAAAGTATTTTATGATATTTTATTGATGACTTTTTCAAGAAAAGTCTAGGTGTATTTTGGAAAGTAGAATACATAGATACTCTCAAGACATTTGAGTTTAGATCCATTGTTCAGATCCAATATGGGAAGAAGCTTAAAGGAATCCACTAAGGCCATGAGAAACATTAACACCTAAAGAGGCATGGTGTTGGTCGATAAAAGGTGCCTTTTAAACTCCTAATTATCCTCACATTAATTATCAATCTGGGCAAGTCTTCTTATTTCAAGAGTGTACACAGTGTGTGGCTGCTATTTAACTCAGAGAGTAATGTTTCTAAATTGCAGTATAGATATTTTTAAATACAAGAGTAAATGGATGTAGTTAAAGAAAACTCAATCCTTTAACTAAATCAAATCTTACATTCATCAAAGTAACAACAACATCTATTGAGAGTATAGTAATAATAACTCATCCCTCTTTAAGTGATTTAATCTAAATGAAACCCAATATTTAATAATTAATCTAAAGAGGGAATGAATATCAATCTAAGAGCTTCAACAACAATAGTTAATACTCTTTATAGTTGATTATTTCAAGTAGAATATTAATCTAAGAAACTTGATCTAAAATGAAAGAAAACTAAATCAATGACAATCCTGCAATCTATATAAAATAAAGAGATTCTAGAAAGTAATAAACAACACAACAATAAAATCACAGAAAGTGAGAATACTATGAAACCATCACACTTGCGAGAATTGAAAATGTCTGACACAAGAAGAGCAGTTGAATCCACTAGTGGCCAGGCCCTTAGCCGCCAGTGAAACATTGTAAGTTACTTCAGGAAATGCAAGGGAACAACAACTTTACAATCATCAAACTAAATGAGCATTACAATATTTTTGTGTTCTTCTCGACAACAAGAGTCTGTGAATAAAATTACAATTACAATAATGCCGAAATTCCTCCCCTTTCTTCTTACAAAAACATCTCTTTTATAATAGGAAAGGTTACAAAGATAAGTGATAAACGTGATTCCTCATGATCTCTCGATCTTGAGGGATTCGCAACAGTTTTCCATCTCCAGACATTATTTCCTTTCTTGCACTGATCCTGCTGATTTTCTTTTGGATGTATCTACAACCGTCATGTTCCTTCCTCAGCTTGTCGATGTTTTTTGTTTCTTCACAAGGAACAACATTTGTCCCTTTTGTTGTTTTCCTGCAAAAAGGAAGGGAATAATTAGCCAAAGCATAATTGCAGATAATTTCTGTATTTCTTATTGTAATTCCTTAATAGATTAGTGCATTGAGATATAGAAAGGATAAGAATAAAGGAAAAGGATAATAAGTTAATAGAAAATGCATAGCTTTTCCATAACCCAACATACTCCCCTGATTACCCTTTTTCATGTCCTCATGAAAACCATGTAGTTCATATGCAGAGCAGTCAAGGAATAAGTTGGAGAAGGAATGTCGTAGAGCGGTCTAAAACCATGATTCTTGGCCAAGAGCTCAAAGATGTGCCTTGTTTTTCCTTCAGGAAATTCATATATAGCCTTGTACCCCTCATCAAGATACCAAATAATAGGGCTGCAGAATTGACAGCCTAGCCAATAAGGACCTTACCTTAAGATGAGATTACTATAAGTGACAAAGCGCTCTGCAGACAATTTAATTTTTTTTTAATTAAATGGCTCTCTATTATGTACATTGTTATTGGAAATTGTCCATCTGAACTTGGCTATGGCCAAGGAGCTTTCCTGAATGGAGAGGAAGTATTCTACCCCCTTCTGGAAAATTTCTTTCTAAATAGGCCCCAGAATTTTGATTACTCCTTCCCTCTTCATCAAACTTTTGTGATTGGTCAGCATTTGCAATGGGTGTTTTGGTTCACCTCTGACCCAAAGGTCCAGTCCATTTTCCTACCTCTAGAATGTGTTATGAGCCTTGGACCATTTTAACTGATTAACAATGAATGAAATAAAAGCTTGAAATTGCACATCCCCCACAAAAGGACTGGGTTCTTTTCAGTTTCTTCCTCCAATACAAAATTAGGTAAATAAAATTCACATGACCATCTCTGAACTTTTACCCCATGATGTTTGCAATAGTTTATGAAATCCTCAATTGTTTTTAACTCTATAGGTTTTCCAGCCCTGACGGCTTTGATTTTCAGCTGCAAGTGTCTTTCTAGCAAAAATAAGGCATAATTGTTGGCAGGGGATCTGCATGCCAAGACATCAGTGTACAGTGAGCAAATAGTATCCATTTGACTCATGACCTTCTCTAATCTGAGCTTAATTTTCTAAATTCTTTCCTCTGCCTTTCGGTATTTGTCGAAGGTCTCACTTTCTAATGTATTCATGTCCCAAAGTTGCTTATGTAATTCCTGATATTTTTGTTGGGAGACAGTTTCCAACTCAAGTCGTTCTATGGTAAGACAAGCCTTGGCTAAATCTTCTTGAAGATTCACTATACTAGGGTCGTTGCTCGTTATGATATATTTGGCTTGAGTATTTGTCTGTGTACTACTGCTGTGAGAATGGATGCCTATTATTTGCATTTCTTTATTGTGGGAGGCCCAAGCCTCTATCTAGGTAGTCGTGTTGTAGGAGGGTACGATCTCTATCTGAATGGCCAAGTCATGAGAAAGTATAGCCTCTGTTTGGGTAGGTACTTCTGCGAAAATTGCATGTTGTTCCCTAACAAGTTCAGTGAGTATGGGCTCAGTTTGAGTCCTCGTAGCTTCTGTTTTATGTAATTTAGTTTGGACATCTGCATTTATTGTTTCCGAGGTTTTGTCTGGAGCCTTCCTCGCTACTAACTTTCATATTTTTCGCCTGAGCCTTTTTACTAATTTCCACAGCCTCTGTTGTTCCTTCCTAAGATTTTTTATTTTTCTTTTATGCTTTCTAGGAGGAACAATTGTTCTACTAATGGTCTCTACTCCTAATGAGCTCAGTTTCTCATCTTGGTTTTGTTCTTCAAGAACTATGTCCATGCCCTAGTTTGTTTCTATTTCTCCTGTTTGGCCTACATTCTCTGCATCTAGGCCTTCCTAACTGGGTTCTTCTGGAGGCATATCACCAAGTTGGTTTACCTCTTCCTGAGTGGTCTCTACCCTTGTTTCTGCTTCATAGCTTATGTTTTCTGGTATAATTCTATCGTGGCCAGAGTTCTCTACAAATTGGGTTGCTCCAATGTTCAAATTGAGTGGGCTTTCGGGCTGTATGAAGTCATTCATATTGGCCAAAATCTAGGCCAATTCGATACCATGCAGTAAATCACCTGGGGGGCTTGATGTTGAGGGGATTTTTGATTCATCTATTTCTTCTTCTTCAGATGCCTTGATTCTTCCTCATGGTCTGACTCAAGATTATCTTGGCCTTTTATCTGTAATTGTTGTCCACTTACCGGGCTAGACAATTCTATGGATTGGCCGATACTTTCCTGGGGGTTTTCACCTGCTTCTAGGTATGTCCTCACCCTAGAGGAATGTATGTGCTTTTCAGGAGTGGTTTCTATAAGGGTAGTCCTTTTCCTTTTCAGAATAGGGTTAGGCGCAGGTAGAGCTAGGCCCCCTTCAATGGCAAATACTAATTCCTCCCAACTTGATTGCTAATGGGCAAGGTTGTAACTCACTATCAGCCTAATCAAGCAGTGGTGGCTCACAACTATTTCTACATGCTGGATCTTTTTATGCTTCAAGTGGTGTCATGCAACAGAAAATTCAAATACACAGGAAAATTCGCAGATATTTTTGTTTTAGAATAGCTAGGAGTTTAAGTTGACATAGCCTTAACACATCTTTTCACCCGTCACATGTGATGTAGTTTTGGACAACTCTGCCTAATTCTGCCCATGGTTCTCCAAGGGATAATGGTCGAACTCCTTTGCTTTTGACAATCAAGTCCTGCCCCTCGTCCTTGAAAACTACAATAACATCTTGCAATTTTAATATTTTATTAGCCCATACAGGGCCTTTTACTGGTAATCCGAACACTTCAGCTATCACCAAATTTGTTACTGTGATTTTCCTTCCTCTTATCATAGATTTCCCGTTCTGTAAATTTTATAAGAATTCAATAGCAATTGCTTCGTTGGGTTGCTGAAACCTTGTGAAATATGTTTTCCACCTGACTCTGGCGAGAATTTATTTGGCTGCATCAAAAACAGCCAGTATTAGTGGTTCCATGTGCACTATTCTTCCTCCCACACTGCCTGGATTCTACAAACAATTAGTAAGCAGAGATATCACAACAATAGATGGAGCCGAGCTATGGAACAACAATTTTTTATAATGGTTATTTTCGGATGATACTTTACAAGCATGAATATCGTTAACTAGAACATTCTATTGTACCACTTACTCCGTAATTATGGAATGTTGTATTGCCCTGCATAATTGAATAAAGGACTGACATGCATACATAAATACAATGGAGGTTTCTCCTCTCCCCCCTTTAAAATGATAGGTTGCCTTCGACCAAATGAGTGAAGGAATGATGTGTTGGTGGCGAAGTATAGGGGTGATAAAATTGGCAAGGTACACATATTAATGATAAGATCGAAAAATATATTGAAGTGCTGAAATCAATGCATATAACAAAAATTATCAATAAGTGTGGAGATGTCGTGAGATGATTCGAAAAGGAAAAAGGACATCAAGTGCAGGAAAGATATTTTGCCGTCATCATTCCACTTAAACTATTATGATTGATTTTTAAAAGATATCTCATGCATAAAGGTTCAAAAATAGATTGGGAACATAATCTCTCTGTAGTAAAGGTAAAAAAATAAGAAAAGGGAGTTATAATAACTGTTGATGTTAGAAATAAGACTCCAATACCATCAACAGTGCTTCTATTGCCCGCGGGTGTTTATAACCTTGACATAGTTGCTTTTTCACCTTTTGGAACCATGATCCTCTATGTATAATTAGGAAAGTGCATTATGATGTCAGAGTGGAGACCAATGTACTAGCTTGGTAACTAGATGAATACATTTCCATTCACTGGGAAGGAGCGAAAGGTGGAAAGGTCGGCTCGTGATGAGACCTCCTGTTCCAAGGACTTTATTTTTCTGATGCATCCATTGGATCATATCCCTGGTGTGGTGGCCATAGTGGGAATGCCACTTCGCTACTTCCTTATGATCATGGTAGGCTAGCTCATGATGAGACCCACTATCCTCCATCTGAAAAATCATAGAATTGTTAGTAATATATATATATATATATATATATATATATATATATTATATATAAATATATATATATAATATATATATATATATAATATATATATATATATATATATATTTATATATAGATATATAGATATATATATATAATATATATATATAGTATATATATATATATATATATATATATATATGAACAACACTTCTTATTTATATATAGAGGGTGGCTCAACACTCCTTAGGAATCGGAATGGTGGAAGAAGTTTGAACATATCAATAGAAAAAAGTATGTCCTTAACCTTATTTAATGAACAGAGAGAATTATGGGAATTACGGAAGAACCAGCATGGTACAAATAATGAATCAATCCAATTTATAGTGAAAATAAGGACAGTGAAGTGATATAGATGGTTTTGTCCTTCCTTCTTTGATCAATACAAAGCAATCTCATTCAAGATGCTAATATTCGATTTGCTTGTTCCAGTAAACTTCAAATTTTGTATACTTCCATATATATTTGTATACTTGTCCTATAGAGGATCATAAGGATTGAAATAATATTCAAAAATTGCTTATTTCCTAAAGAAAACCTCACACAAAGAGTGTTGTTCCTTATAGGGAACAACAAGAAAAGACACACAAAAAAGTGTTGTTCCTTAGAGGGAACAATAGTTGTTCCCTGTAAGGAACAGCAAATGAAGAATACACGCAGATGGTATTGTTCCCTGTAGGGAACAACAAAAGTATATATACATGAAAGTGATGTTCCTTATAGGGAACAGCAAAGGAAATACATGCCAAAAAAAACTGTTATTTCTCAGAGGGAACAACAGGGTGTTCCTTAGAGGGAACAACAGATGTTCCTTAAAGGGAACAACATCTATTCCTTATAAGGAACAACAAAAAGAAAGAAGAAATTGGACACGAAATTGTTGTTCCTTAGAGGGAACAACATTTGTTCCTTAAAGGGAACAGTAGTTGTTCCTTAGAGGGAAGTAGCAAGAAAAAACACAAACACACACACACGAAATTGTTGTTCCTTAAAGGGATCAGCAGTTGTTCCTTAGAGGGAACAACAGATGTTCCTTAAAGGGAACAACAGTTGTTCCTTAGATGGAATAGCGAGAAAAAAAACACACACGAAATTGTTGTTCCTTAAAAGGGAACAACAGTTGTTCCTTAAAGGGAACAGCAGTTGTTCCTTAGATGGAGCAGCAAGAAAACAAATACATATGGGATTGTTGTTCCTTAGATGGAGCAGCAAGAAAACAAATACATAAAGGGAACAGAAGGAAAACAAATCCATACGAAATTGTTGTTCCTTAGAGGGAAAAATAACTATTCCTTAAAGGGAACAAAAAGAAAAAAAATACACGCGAAATTGTCGTTCCTTAGAGGGAACGACAGTTTTTCCTTAGAGGGAACAACAACTATTCCTTAAAGGGAATAGAAAAAAGAAAACTCACACAAAACTGTTGTTCCTTAGAGGGAACAGCAAAAAGAAAATGCACACAAAATTGTTGTTCCTTAGAGGGAACGATAGTTGTTCCTTAGAGGGGACAACAAGTTTTCCTTAAAGGGAACAGCAAAAAGAAAATGCTCATGAAACTGTTGTTCCTTAGATGGAATGACAAATGTTCCTTAGAGGGAAAAACAACTATTCCTTAAAGGGAACAACACGAAGCAAATATATAGGGAACTGTTGTTCCTTAGAGGGGACGGCAACTGTTTCCTAGAGGTAATAGCAACTGTTCCTTAAAGGGAATAGCATGAAAACAAATATACAAGGAGTTTCTATTCCTTAGAGGGAATGACAACTTTTCCTTAGAGGGAAAATTGTTCCTTAAAGGGAATAGCACGAAAATTTGTACACAAAATTGTTGTTCCTTAGAGGGAACGACAACTGCTCTTTAGAGGGAACAATAGCTGTTCCTTAAAGGTAACAGCAAGAAAAAATCCATACAAACATTGTTGTTCTTTAGAAGGGATAGTAGTTTTTCCTTAAAGGGAACAACATCTATTCCTTAGAGGGAACAACAAAGGAAAAGTAGAAAAACAAGAGAAATTATATACAATTTATACAAGAAAATTCAATCAAAATAGAAAGAAAAATTTATGTACAAATTTCAAAAACAAATGAATTATTCATTAGGCCAATACTAAGGATGGGTTTCCCTCCTCAGCAAGAATTTGTATGTTGGAATCTTCCTGTAATTTTTGGCAAAAGGACTCCCTGGTAAGTGGTTTGTGATAGATTCGTGCTCAATGTCCATTCACTTTAAAAGACTAACAAGGCCCATCGACGGTGGCTAATTTGAGGGTGCCATTATCATGCACCTTTTGTATCTCATAAGGTCCTAACCATCTAATTTGGAGTTTCCCCGGGAAATCCTGGAACCTAGAATCATACAGGAGTGCCCAATCTCCTTCATTGAAGATCTTCTTTTTGATAAGGGCATCATGTCATTTCGCTCTTTTTTGTTGGATCAGTGCAGTGTGTTGAAGAGTTGATAGCCAGATTTCATCCAATTCATTGATTTGATGTAGCCTATTAATATGTGCTCCACTTAAGTCCAAGCCTATCTCCTGATCTATTCTCAATGTCTGGATTTCAAATTCAATTGGGAAGATAGGTTATTTTCCAAACACTAGTTGATATGGGGAATATCTCGTGGTATTTCTCCATGTCGTTCGGTATGCCCACAGGGATTCTGGAAATTGGGTAGCCCAGTCACATCTATGTGATGCAACTGTCTCTGTGAGTATTGCCTCGATTACCTTATTGGTGCTTTCTACCTATCCATTTTCCTGCAGGTGGTATGGAGTCATGATTTTGTGCGTGATATGATGATTCTTTAATGTTGCAACGATCTTATGGCCTATGATTTGTGGCCCTCCATCTGTAATTAGCTCTCTAGGCAAGCCATATCACACAAATAGTTGGAAAATAAAGTGGATTACCGAGTCCTCTGTTGCCCTTGGTAATGCTTCTACCTCCACCCATTTAGTCAAATATTATGTTGCAACTAATATGTATGTCTTTTAATTAGATGATGGGTTTATTGGACCAATGAAGCCTAATTCCCATCATTCAAAAGGTTCAATGACCAATTGCGGGTGCAAGGGCATCTCGTCAAACTGCCCAGGGTGTCCCATTCTTTGGCAAATGTCGCATGCCTCGACGAACTTCTTGGCGTCTATAAAAATGGTGGGCCAATAATAGCCCATCTGCAATAATTTATGACCAGTCCTACGATCTGCAAAATGACCACCGCAAGGCCCATCGTGGCAAGCTTTCAAGATGTCGAAGACTTCATCTTCCCTGACACATCTTCGAATGTGCATATCGGCCCTTGTATGAAATAAATATCCTCTTATCCAGGAGAACCGAGTGCTACACTGTACTATTTATTTTCTTTCATTAGGCGTCAAGTGCTTCAATAATTTTCCCACTGCTAGGTAGTTTGCGACATCCGCGTACCATGGTGTTTTAATGGTGACAGTGGATAAATGTTCATCAGGGAACTGGTCTTCTACTGTTGTTGAGTTGTTTGTCTTTGGCATTCGTGGAAGGAAGTCTACTACTAAATTTTCTTTTCCTATTCGATCTTTAATAGTGATATCGAATTCTTGCAAAAGGATCAACCATCTTGTCACTCTTCCATTTGTAACCGGTTTATTATCTAGATATTTAATAGCAGAGTGATCAATATACAAACCCACAAGGTGTCCTATTATATAATGTCTGAATTTATTGATAGCATAGATTACAGCCAAAAATTCTTTTTCAGTAATAGTATAATTTAATTCAGCAGAAGATAGATTTTTGCTGATAGTATATTGCATATGGATTTTTATCTTCCTCCTGGCCGAGAACTGCTCCAATGGTTGTGTCTGAAGCGTCGGATGAAATCTAGAATGGAAAATCCCAGTTTGGGCCATGTAATATTGGGGTTGTTGATACAAGCCATTTTAAATCTTCAAAAGTGATGTCACATTTGTTAGTCCAGATGAAATCGATATTTCTTGTTAATGCATATAATGGTGCAGCAATTGAGAAAAATTATTTATAAATCTTCTATAGTAGCTAGAAAATCCCAAGAAACTGCATACCTCAGTCTGTGTGGAAGCGGTAGGTATTAAAAGAATTATTTGAATTTTTGTTGGATCTACCTGGATTCCAACTGCTGAGATATAGTGACCCAAAATGAGGCCCTCGGTCATCATCAAGTGGCATTTTTCATGGCTTAAACAGAGCCTAGTAGCAGTGCATCTTTGCAGAAATTTTTCTAATGTTTGTAATGCCAGCTCGAAGTCATCTCTGTAAGGTGTAAAGTCATCCATGTGCACCTCGAGCCCTTCATTTATCAGATCTGAAAAAATATTGAGTATAGCCCTCTGGAATGTGACAAGTGCATTGCACAACACAAAAGGTAAGACCCTATAAGCAAAAATCCCCCAAGGGCAGGTAAAGGTAGTCTTGTCCTGGTCTTCAGGGGCAATTTGTATTTAATTGTAGCCGTTGAAGCCGTCTACAAAAGAAAAGATATTTTTGCTGCCAATGTGTCCAAGACCTGGTTGATGAACAGAAGGGGAAAATGGTCTTTTTGGGTTGCTTTATTAAGCTCTCTATAGTCAACACATATACACCACTTTCCATTCTTTTTAGGCACCACTACTAAAGGAGAGACCCATTTGCTATCAGATATAGGGTAGATGAAATTTACATCTAACAATTTTTATAGTTTAGCTTTAACAATGTCTTTAAGATGAGGGTTTAACCTTTGTTAAGGTTGTCTAATGGGCCTGGAATCTTTCTCTGTATAGATGTGGTGCATGCATAATTTGGAATCAATCCCTTTCATGTTCGGGTAATCCCATGTGAAGGCCTCTTTATATTTTCTCAAAAGTTGAACAAGCTTCTGTTACTTTTTAGCAGTCAAGTTTTTGTTAATATTTAAAGTTTTTCCTGGTTCAATCTCTATGGTTTTACGGTTATAAACAAACGTTGTTGGTATCGATTGGTCATGAATATGTTTTAAGGGATCTTCTTCTATTTCTTTATCAAGGGCTGCTTTGATCATGTGACATTTTAGATGGGATACGACATCTGGTTGGTTAATGTAAGTGTTAATGATGCAATATTCTATTTGATCCTTGAATTCAAGAGCATCTTCTATAGTTAGCGGTTATCTAATGTTTTCAGTTAGATATGATACAAGTTGTTTTCTAGTTTTGATTATTGTTAAACTTGGCTAAGCTGGAGGATATAAGGCTAAATCCTTCACATTGCTTGCTCTTACTATCGTCATGCTGCTTATTCAAAAACTTATGTAAGCATCCGCAGTTGCTAGCCAAGGTCTGCCTAGAATTAGGGGATGTCCATCAAGTTGGTTTCTAGGATTGATAATCAGAAAGTCTGCAAGGTATTCCTAGGAGTCTACAAGCACCATTACATCTTGTAATATGCCTTTTGGTTTGACTACCGATTGGTCAGCCAGTTCCAACAAGGTTGTGGTTGGGTACAAGGATGTAATGCCAAGATTTTAACAAGTTATTATTGTAAGAATATCAATTGTTGCTCCTAAATCGACTATTGCATTGGGGAATGAGAATCCATTTATTTGCAAAATGACTATAGGATTTCCAAGGTCCTCATATTTTACAGGTGTTTCTCTGCCTGATAGTAAATCAAATAAGTTACCGACTACATGGACAGTTGGGGTTGTTTTTATTTTCCTCTTTAGCTTTTCTGTACATAATTCCTTAATAGTTTTTTCATAAATTGGAATGTCCTGAATAGCCTAGAGGAGAGGTATATTTACACACAAATTTTTCAATTCTCCTAGAAGATCAAAATCGAGATATTCTATTGGGCGAGGTATGATTAATATTTCTGGGAATGGTGGAGAAGAGTTGATCGTTTGATCCTGAGTTTTCTGTTTAACCATGTTCTCCAATTGTGGTGCTTGTTATACAAGTAACGAATCTTCAACTTTTTTTTTTTATCCCCCTCTGATTCTATTATCCGCCCATACCTTAATTGAAGCTCATTCCACTCCCCCAACTCAGTTTCTGGCTCAAATCCTCCAATAATTTGCACATATTGAACCGGTCTATTGTTTGGGTTCGGGTTGGGTTGGGGTGGGAGCTGCAGTCGTAGATTGTTCTAGGGGTTTTGTTGCAATGTGTAGGGTGCTGACAGTGTAGGTTGAGGTAGGGGGATTGTTCCTGTTGGCTGATTTGTAGGTCTTTGGTAGCTTGACTGCCAGTTCTAGTTCTGTGAGGTGGAGGGTGACCACTGAGATTGATATGCATTATTTTGCCAGAACGGTGGGAAGTAAGAGGAATTTGGCCAATTGTTATTTTTATTTGATTGGTTTGGCCAAGGTGGCATAGGGAATGGTTGTTGTGACCAATTGGAAAAAGGTGGCTGGTTCTACCACATAGCTCCTGTGTATTGTTACAAATTATTTTGCGAGGGTTGAAAGAAAGGAAACAGATCAGTAGGTGTACCTATTTGTCATGGTTGCCATTGGCGACACTGATTTAGCAAGTAGACTGGTTCTGTTTCCTCCTCTGCCTCCTTATAGACTTCTTTTAACCCTAGGAGTGATGGGCAACTTTCTGTGATATGATCTTTAGTACATATGGCTCAGGTTTTCACCATATCCAACGGGCATTCTTTGTGACTATGCTTCTTCCTGCATCTAGGACAGAATATCACCAAGTTTTGTTCTACTTCAGCCTACTTTTGCTTGGCTTTCATAATGTCCAATTGCGTTGTTAGAGTTCCCAAAATATCTGTTTTGAAATCCTCTAGCAGGTTGCCAATTTCTACATGAGTTATAGCTCCACCAGAGATTTTGTTGTCCCTGGAGGTCATGTCACGTTCTATTGGTTTCAATCTCGTACTACCTCTTGAGGACCTGATACACAATTTAATAATGTCAGCATATTCTTCTTGATATATATCACCTTTACCCATAATATTTAATGTTTCTATCGATTGTTCTTTCATCCCTTTAATCAGTGTAGTTTTTAGCACATTATCAGGTAAAGGCAGAGTTGCATAGGGAGACAGCTGGAGGTTATATTGAAATCGTTCCACATATTCTTCTAATGTTTCACTGGGTCTTGCTACCATTTGGAATTTTTCGTCTTTCAATTCCCTAGATCTGCAATAGTCCTGATAATTTTTTAGCAAAGCGGTTTTCATTTGATCCCAATTATTTATTGTGCCTCCACCTAATCCCATAAACCATCGCAAGGCTACTCCTTTTAATGTAGATGGAAACAACTTTAGTTTTTGGGGATCGGTGGTATAATCATAACCCCAACATAATACATCAAACTCAAATAGGAATGCATTTGGATCCTATGATGTCAGTCCATGAAAGGTGGGAATATTTTGGAGAGGGATAGCTTTCATGGGTGCGTTGACTGTTGTGTCAACAATGGGATACTACAATGTAGAGGTCTAGGATACTTGTGGGTTGTTGGCCATTTGATCAAATAAATGCTAGTACCCTTTTGGGATTTCTAGAGATTTATTCCTAGGAAGATTAGAAGGGGTGGGAATAATCTTAATAGCACTCCCTCAATCTAGCATACTGGGTGTTCCTTGTTGAATTACTACCTGAGGGGATCTTGGTTCCCTTGTTTCCCCTGTTTCTCTTCCTCCTTCACGAATATTACAAGAATTCCCTTCTTGTGAGGAAATTGGGTGTGAATTTTCAATCTCTTGAAAACTCTACTCAGTTCTCACTATTTTGCTATGGACCTCAGTATAGGCTACATATGGTGAGCCTGTGGCCCTAAGGGAGACAGTAGGTTGTCTGGAAGAAATGTTTTTGGGACCTAATGATGGTTGAGATTCGGATTTCTTTAAGATGTCATCTATGAATGTTGATCATCCAAGGGTCACTGGTCCCTTAGATCTGTCAGGTTTGTGTAGTGGAATTGGATTGTTTTCAGGTTTTTTCTTCTTAGTCATTCATGCAAACAATTCAAATGTTTATCTCTACCCTAAATTCCTAACAATTCTATTGGAAAGTGGGCGGGGGAGTAGGCATTTTACGTGCTCTGTACACAGGTTCTTACCTTTCATTTTTAATACCTAGTTCTCTCTCAACAGATAAGCAGCAACTACCTACTTCAGATTTCTGTAATTGTGTTGTAAAGCGGGCGGAGGAGCAAGCACTTTACTTGCTCGTTACGTAGGTTCTTACCTTCCATTTTCAATACCCAATTCTTCTTCAATATCAATCATTAGATGTACATTACTCTTTAAAAATGGATACACTCTCCCTGGAAACAGCACCAAAATGTTGGTCGATAAAAGGTGCCTTTTAAACTCCTAATTATCCTCACATTAATTATCAATCTGCGCAAGTCTTCTTATTTCAAGAGTGTACACAATGTGTGGCTGCTATTTAACTTAGAGAGTAATGTCTCTAGATTGCAGTATAGATCTTTTTAAATACAAGAGTAAACGGATGTAATTAAAGAAAACTCAATCCTTTAACTAAATCAAATCTTACATTCATCAAAGTAACAACAACATAAATTGAGAGTACAGTAATAATAACGCATCCCCCTTTAACTAATTTAATCTAAATCAAACCCAATCTTTAATAATTAATCTAAACAGCGAATGAATATCAATCTGAGAGCTTCAACAGCAATAGTTAATACTCTTTACAATTGATTATTTCAAGTAGAATATTAATCTAAGAAACTTGATCTGAAATGAAAGAAAACTAAATCAATGACAATCCTGCAATCTATATAAAATAAAGAGATTCTGGAAAGTAATAAACAACACAACGATAAAATCACAGAAGGCGAGAATACTATCAAACCATCACACTTGAGAGATAGCGAGTCTGTGAATACAATTACAATTACAATAATACCAAATTCCTCCCCTTTCTTCTTACAAAAACATCTCTTTTATAATCGAAAAGGGTACAAAGATAAGTGATAAACGTGATTCCTCAAGATCTCTTGATCCTGAGGTATTCGCAACAGTTTTCCATCTTCTGACATTATTTCCTTTCTTGCGTTGATCCTGTTGATTTGCTTTTGGATGTACTGCAACCGCCGTGTTCCTTCCTCAGCTTATCGAAGTTTTTTGTTTCTTCACAGGGAACAACATGTGTCCCTTTTGTTGTTTTCCTGCAGAAAGGAAGGGAATAATTAGCCAAAGCGTAACTGCAGATAATTTCTATATTTCTTACCATAATTCATTAATAGATTAGTGTATTGATATATAGAAAGGATAAGAATAAAGGAAAAGGATAATAAGTTAATAGAAAATGCATACCTTTTCCATGACCCAACACATGGACAGCTAGAATACGATTGGAATTGGGGCATGGTAACCTTTGTTGTCCCATAAGATCTGTATCATTAGCAATTGCAAAGCAGTGCTAAAGAAACCAATGATTAATTAGCTAAGCAACAGGACACAGTCTCCAGGGCCTCTGTGTTTGTATCCCACATGATAGAGATAAACATGCTAGAACACATGTCCAACATGTGTTTGGCACATGTTCTAAACACGGGACATGCACCCTAACCATATCCTACCTATTTGAATTAAAAAAGCTATTTTGCATTGCCATTTTCTTATTTTTAGCTAGAAAAAAGAGCCCTTGCAGTCTCTCAATGTGCAGATGAAGGGTAAAATCAAGATTTGAAGAGATTCCAAGTGTTTTGTAAATGTTTTACTTTCTAAAATATTGGATATTTATGCCTATATTTTCATATTTGTACATGTAATTTGTAATAGATACCATGTCAAACACCACTATTTTTATGTCCTCCATGCCCCGTGTCCTCGTAAGTTATATCATGTGACTTAACAATCATCAAGTCCATGATTCATTGGAAAGACAAACCCAAACATATTTCCTACCCAAAAAAATTGCTAGATAATTGTAAAATTCCAAAAATGGAACTCCATTGGAATAATTCAAATGCAAATGTTAAATCATCTTTACTCCCCAAGCCTAAAGAAAATAATGAGACTAATTCTTGGACCCATTTAGAGTAGGCTACAAAGGGATATGATTTTCCCCTCTTTTATAGGTTTTCTGGTTTTTTATTTCAATTGCTTGTTGGTTTTATAATTTTCCCTGATTTTCTTTTTTTAGGCCCTTGTTGAGTTATTATTAAGTATAAATTTTGCAACACTAGTGAAGAATAATTTATGATGTATATTAATGGCCTTTAGTTGTACTTAGTCAAATACAAGTCAAAATATCTTAGAACATTTATGAATTCTACATCAATAAAACTGTAAGCAAGGCCCATTGTTGTAAAAATCTCTACATAGCTCAAGGGGTCTACTGCAATTGTAATATCATTTCTTTCAAATCTTTGATAAATGGAAAATATCAATGCCCTATTTTTATAAATCTACATCAGTCTCAAAAATCAAAACATTGAAATAAACTCATTTCTAATAGACCTGACCAGTTTCCAATAGAGAAGATAGGGCCAACTTCTCTTCATCTTTAATATGAAAAGTATTTATATGCATGCCTAAGGTGAATTTTATAGCTTCTTCAGTGCAACAATACAACATATTGATGATTTAGCCTGGTGCATATTTTATCTTGCTCTAGATTAGTCTCTCAAGCTATTTATGACATCACTTTGTCCCTAAAGTCTGAAAGGTGAGTATTATGCAAGGATGCTTGCACTACGACTAGAATGGAGCAACATTACTCTATTTAAGCCTATTTTCTTCACAAGATATGTTTCAAATGACACCTATATAAGCATCACATATTATTCTAGTATTGAGGCACCTTGAACAATACTCTATGACAACTTTGTGAAACTGAATTTGAAGTTGACATTAGCATGAGAAAAAGAACTTATATTCACTAAATTTACCAGCATTATTCCCTGATCTAATATAACAGCTTAGCCCTCCACACAATATATTCCCTCAAAAAAAATCTAAGGTGAAGCAATTGATATAATAGTGCACCTACTCAACACTAAACAAAATCTCCACTAAGGCTATTAATAATTTCACACCCAATGAAGCATCAGAGCTGCCAAAATCTTGCACTTTTGAAGAAAGTTTCCATGATTCATTGTTTGCGTCAAATTGAGGGAGGGAAGGGTTTTTGTGAAACTTATATTTTAGGCAAGCAACAGATGGAAAAATATGACAAAGAAGAAGATGCATGAAGAGCAAGCATGAAATTTCAATTATTGCAAAGTAACCTTTGTCATCCCATAAGAATTCTATCATTAGCATTTACAAACTACTTTAATGACATTTATTGATGACTTTTCAACGGATGAGAACCCTGTAAATAGTAGTTGAAAAGTAATTTTACATTTAGTGTGACTTTTCCAGAAAATCATGTCTGTACTTTTTGGAAAACATGTCAAACGATCTTGAAACATTTAAGGAATTTAGGGACATAGTTAAGAGGTAAATTGGGAAGAATGTTAATGTTCTCAAGACAAGCAGTTCTTAAGAACTGAGATCCAATTACTTATACAATTCATGTAAATCTTATGGTATTGCAAGTAACCTACTTCATTTTCTACAACAAATTGGTTTTGTGGAGAGGAAAAATGGGATCAGTCTGAAGAATACCATGAACATGCTTAAGAACAAAAATTCTCAAACTTCAAAATTGAAGCTATATATATAGTATTGTACCCAATTAGAAGATCCACTAAGGTTGTCAGAAACAAATGATGGAGGACAAGTGTGCAGTTTGATTTGGTGCATGGTAACATTTCTTTTCCCACAAGAACTCTCTCATTAGCAATTGCAAAGTATTTTATGATATTTTATTGACGACTTTCTCAAGAAAAGTTTAGGTGTAATTTGGAAAGTAGAAGACAGACATACTCTCAAGAAATTTTAGTTTAGATCCATGGTTCGGAGCCAATATGGGAAGAAGGTTAAAGGACTCAACTAAAACAATGAGAAACATTAACACCTAAAGAGGCATGGACAGCCAAAATACAATTGGAACCGGGGCATGGTAACCTCTATTGTCCCATAAGAACTATATCATTAGCAGTTACAAAGTAGTGCTAAGGAAACCAATGATTAATTAGCTAAGTAACAGGACAAAGTCCCCAGGGCCTCTATGTCTGTATCCCACATGATAGACATAAACATGCTAGGAAACATGTCCGACATGTGTTTGGCAATGATTCTAAAAATAGAACACGCACCCTAACCATGTCCTACCTATTTGACTTAAAAAACTTTTTTCATTGTCATTTTCTTTGTTTCAGCTAGACAAAAGATCCTTCGTAGTCTCTCGTTGTGCAGATGAAGGGTAAAATCAAGATTTGAAGAGATTCAAAGTGTTTTGTAAATGTTTTATTTTCTAAAATATTTGATATTTATGCCTATATTTTCATATTTGTACATGTAATTTGCAATAGATATCATGTCAAACATTGTTATTTTTTGTGTCCTCCATGTCCCACATCCTTGTATCATGTGACTTAGCAATTATCAAGTCCATGATTCATTGGCAAGACAAACCCAAACCTATTTCTTACCCAAAAAAATTGTTAGATAATTGTAAAATTCAAAAAATGGAACTTTATTGGAATAATTCAAATGTCAATCGTAAACCATATTTCCTCCCCAAGCCTAAAGAAAATAATAAGACTAATTCTTGGACCCAATTAGAGAAGGCTATAGAAGGATGTGACCACAACACCAGGGTAAATACTTGCATATTCAAGCTCTTACTTTTCATAAAAGCAATTTTTTTCCTCTTTTATAGGTTGGTTTTTTCTTTCAATTGCTAGTTGGTTTTTACAATTTTTCTCTTTTCTTTTTTTCAAGCCCTTATTGAGTTAGTATTAAGTACAACTTTCTCAACACTGGTGAAAAATAATTTATGATGTATATTAATGACTTTTAGTTGTACCTTGTCAAATACAAGGCAAAAGATCTTGGAACATTTATAAATTCTACATCGATAAAATTGTACGCAAGGCCCATTGTTTCAAACTTTTATACGTAGCTCAAGGTGTCTACTATAGTTGTAATATCGTTGCTTTCTAATCTTTGATAAATGGAAAACATCAATTCCTTGTTTTTATAAATCTGCATCAGTCTCAAAAAATCAAAACATTGAAATAAACTCATTTCTAATAGACGTGACATGTTTCCAATAGAAAAGATACGGCTAACTTATCTTCCTATTTAATATGACAAGTATGTATATGCTTGTATAAGGTGCATTTAATGGCTCCTTCAGTATAACAATATAACATATTGATGATTCAGTCTTATTGTAGATTCCTCACTCTTGTGCATATTTTATCTTGCTCTAATTAGTCTCTCAAGCTATTTATGACATCACTCTATCCCTGAAGTTTGGAAGGTGAGTATTATGCAAGGATACTTGAATTGCGACTAGAATGGAGCAACATTACTTGGTTTAAGCCTATTTTCTTCCCAAGATATGTTTCAAACGACACATGTAGCAGCATCACATATTATTCCAGTAATGAGGCCCCTTGAACAATAATCTATAACAACTTTGTGAAAGTGAATTTGAAGGTGATGTTAGCATGAGAAAAAGCACTTATATTCGCTAAACTTACCACAGTTGTTCCTTGATTTTATATAGACGCTTAGCCATCCACACAATAGATTTCCTCAAACAATTTCTAAGGTGAAACAATTGATAAAATAGTGCACCTACTCGAAATGAACATAGGCTCCACTAAGGCTATTAATAACATCACACCCAACAAGGCATCAAAGCCACCGAAATCTTGCACTTTTGAAGAAATTTACCATGATTCATTATTTGCGTCAAATTCAAGGAGGGAAGGGATTTTGTGAAACTTGTATTTTATGCAAGCAACAGATGGACAAATATGGCAAAGAAGAAGATGCATGAGCAGAAAGCATGAAATTGCAATTAGTGCAAAGTAACCTTTTTTCATCCGATAATAACTTTATCATTAGCATTTGTAAACTACTTTTATGAAAGTTATAGACAACTTTTCAATAGATGAGAACCCCGTAAATAACAGGTGAAAAGTACTTTGACATTTAGTGATGAATTTTCCATAAAATCATGTCTATACTTTTGGGAAAACATGTCAAATGATCTTGAAACATTTGAGGAATTTAGGGCCATAGTTAAGAGGTCAACTGGGAAGAATGTTAATGTTCTCAAGAAAGGAACTGCTTAAGAACTTAGATCCAATGACTTATAAAATTACTGCAAAGCTTATGGTATTGCAAGTAGCCTACTTCATTTTCTACAACAAATTGGTTTTGTGGAGAGGAAAAATGGGATCATTTTGAAGAAGACCATGAGCATGCTTATGGACAAAAATTCTCAAACTTCAAATTTGAATCTATCTATATAGCATTGTACCTAATTATAATCTCCACTAAGGCTATCAGAAACAATAGATGGAGTAAAAGCATGTAATTTTATTTGGTGCATGGTAACCTTTGTTTTCCCACAAGAGTTGCAAAGTATTTTATGATATTTTATTGACGACTTTTTCAAGGAAATTTTAGGTGTACTTTGGAAAGTAGAAGACAGACATACTCTCAATACATTTGATTTTATATCCATGGTTTAAAGCCAATACGGGAAGAAGGTTAAAGGACTCCACTAAGGCCATGAGAAAAATTAACACCTAAGGAGGCATGGACAACCATAATACAATTGGAATTGGGGCGTGCTAACCTCTGTTGTCCCATAAGAACTATATCATTAGCAATTGCAAAGAAGCACTAAAGAAAAAAATGACTAATCAACTAGACAATAGGACACATCCCCCAGGGCCTCTGTGTTTGTATCCCACATGATAGACATAAACATGCTAGGACACATGTCCAACATGTGATTAGCACATGTTCTAAACATAGGACATGCACCGTGACCATGTCCTACCTATTTGACTTAAAAAACCTTTCTGCATTGCCATTTTATTTTTTCAGCTGGACAATAGATCGCTTGCAGTCTCTCATTGTGTAGATGAAAGGTAAAATCGAGATTTGAAGAGATTCCAAGCGTTTTGTAAATGTTTTATTTTCTAAATATTGGATATTTATGCATATATTTTATATTTATACATGTAATTGGTAATAGATATTGTTTCAAACACTGTTATTTTTGTGTCCTCCATGTCTCATGTCCTTGTATCATGTGATTTAGCAATCATCAAGTCCATGATACATTGGCAAGACAAACCCAAACCTATTTCTTACCCAAAAAAATTGCTAGATAATTGTAAAATTCAAAAAACGGAACTCTATTGGAATAATTCAAATGTCCTTGTTAAATCATCTTTCCTCCCCAAGCCTAAATAAAATAATGAGACTAATTCCTGGACCCATTTAGTGAATGCTACAGCAAGATGTGACCACAACGCCAAGATACATACTTGCATATTCAAGCTCCTACTTTACATATGAGCAATTTTTTCCTCTTTTATAGGTTTTCTAGTTTTTTATTTCAATTGCTTGTTGGTTTTTATAGTTTTCCCCTGTTTTTATTTTGTGAGGCCCTTCCTAAGTTATTGTTAAGTATAACTTTTTCACTGGTCAAAAATACTTTATGATGTATATTAATGGCTTTTAGTTGTACCTTGTCAAATACAAGGCAAAAGATGCTAGAACATTTATGAATTCTACATCAATAAAACTATAAGCAAGGTCCATTGTTTCAAACATTTCTACATAGCTCAAGGTGTCCACTATAGTTGTAATGTCATTGCTTTCCAATCTTTGATAAATGGAAAACATCAATGCCCTATTTTTGTACATCTGCATCGGTCTCAAAAAATCAAAACATTGAAATAAACTTATTTCTAATAGACCTAACATGTTTCCAATAGAGAAGTTAGGGCCAACTTCTCTTCATATTTAATATGTCAAGTATTTATATGCTTGTCTAAGGTGAATTTTATGGCTTCTTCAGTGCAACAATACAACATATTGATTATTTGGTCTTGTTGTAGATTCCTCATTCTTGTGCATATTTTATCTTGCTCTAGATTAGTCTCTCAATCTATTTATGACATCACTTTGTCCCTGAAGTCTGGAAGATGAGTATTATGCAAGGGTACTTGCATTACGACTAGAATGGAGAAACATTACTTATTTTAAGCCTATTTTCTTCCAAGGATATGTTTCAAATGACACCTGTAGCAGCATGACATATTATTCCAGTAGTGAGGCCCCTTGAACAACACTTTGTGAGAACTTTGTGAAAGTGAATTTGAAGGTGACATTAGCATGAGAAAAAGCACTTATATTCCCTAAAATTACCAACATTATTACCTAATCTTATGTCGTAGCTCAACTCTTTGCACAAGCACCGGGTTATCTACTTTCAAATGATGACTATGTAGTGGATTGAAAATTGGATTATGGCAACTTAGGAAACTCTTTTCAGGAGATAGAAACAACTACTAACAACACTAAGGAATCCATATGCATACCTCACTCTGGGACCTTCTCTACAAAATTTTTGTAATTATACTTGGACCAATAGAAAAGGTATCACGCCAACATTTTAAGCAATACAAGTTATGGGCTTGGATCTATTGACAATGGCAGAAAAAGAGTTGATTTGTGAGTAGTTGCAGCAATCCACTTGGAATATTCTATATTGTGTAAGGATGCTCTCATTTTAAGAATGACTCATGTAGCAGCCAAAATTTGTTCCACTTTGATAGGTCTTACTCACATCACTTTGAAAGATGTTATTGGACTAGATGAAAGATATGATCTGGTGGTTGGAGAACAAAAGCTAATCAAAGATTTGAAGTAGCACAGAAAAAAATGAAATATCAGTGAAGATCAAATCATTTTATGTTAATAGTTAATCTAGATGTTCAACAATCTAAATATGAGGCATAAAGCAAGTATGCAATAGAATACCTGATGCAGGATCTAGAAATAAGAATAGATGGATGTCCCTTTAATTTTGACTAGGTGAAACATGAAAAAATAATGAATGTTAGTGGAATATACTGTGGAGATAGTCTAAGGATATATGCACTGAATTTTAAAATAAATAAATAATACACAACATAAAATATATTGCATAAATTCTAATGGAATTTTAAAATAAAAAACATAGTTGATAATTCAATTTAGTACTAACGAAGTATAGAGTAAAACCATAAAATCCAGGAAGAAATTTACCAGTCAATTTGATCCTAATGTAAGTTGTAGCTCTTCCAAAGCTTCAACAAGCACGTTCAAGCACAAAGAAACGAATCTTGTTACAATCCCCAGATAACCACATATTTAGAACATATTTCAATGTTTACTCAATAACTCAACAACGAATAAGGGGATCAAATAATCTCCAATGCAGTGTGAAGAGGGAGATTCGATAACATTTATCTCTCACAAGTCATGAAACTCTAGCTATACAAATTTACAGAGTCCAAACGAAACAACTAGTGTCTAAATGGAACAACAAAGAGAGGGGAGAAGAGAATGTCATATTTACAGTGCAAACCCTGAAAATAAGATACACAGGGAGCACAGATCAATAAAGGGTCCAGGGAACACAATAATAACATAAAGTAAAAGAAAAAATTGGTCTAAAAGACCACAAACAAACTTAGGAGCACAAACTGAGCTCATACACTATTTTATAAGCGTTTATCATGGAGAAAGCATACCCCATCTATCAGAGAGAAAAGCAGGTCATAGGTAAGATGAGAATACAAAGCCAGAGGCTATAAGAGACATTGGACTCTGGTCAAATGTAGTGTGAATTCAACAAATCAAACTGCCAACCCTGGGCCCTAAAATCTAATGTGAATTCAACCTAGATTTGTTTTTCCAAGGAATGGAGAAGGCGAAATAGCCCCTAACCATTCCAATAACTGGAAATAGGGGTGATGCCAAGAAAATTCTACAGGAAAACCAAGCGAAGTGAACTTTGGAATGGTTATCCCGCTTATTTTTAATTGGCTATAATATAATAATTATTTCTTTTTTCAATATTTGTTGGGCTAACTATTGAAAAGTGTGTAATTTAAAAAATTATCCCTTCTGAAATATGAAACCCCTTAAATTTCTCCCATGGGCTAAAATTCATCCCTAAAATTTTCTATGGTGTGGTGTGTTTCCGTCGATTCCACTTCCTTAAGGTGACTTAGAAGGTTGAGTCCCATTATAGTGGCCTCTTGTTTCATATTTACCCCAGTTGGTCGGTTACTGGGTTAGATGTGGGATGGCAGTGTTACAGAGTGATATTAGAGCGTGGTTTCATTCTCTTTGGGTGGTATCTGGTTTTCGGTCTCTTTCTGTGATATATGATAGCACGAAGTGGTATCAGGGTGGGTTGCGCTCTCTTTGGGTCATACTTGATGCCACAGCGTGGTATTAGAGCAAGTTTCATTCTCGTTGGGGAGTGCCTAGGTTTCGTTCTCTTTGGGAGGGTTGTGGTTTCCATTCTCCCTAAGTGATATCTGATACCATAGAGTGGTGTTAGAGCATGGTTCAATACTTGGACTAGATGGGCGGAATGTGTTTGTCATGCATGCATGTCAGTTGCATATGTGATATTTATGTTTGTGGACTATGTGCTTGTTGTGTTTGCATGGTGTTCATCATGGTTGTAGTGATGTCACCATGTGAAGGTTGATGGTGTTGTTGTTGGGATGCGTTAGTCATGAATGCATGTCAGTTGTATACGCATTTGTTATGCACACCAGTGTCTATATGTTGTTATGCATGCATTTTCATGGTTATGGTTATGCATGTATGGTAGGTTAGATATGCATTGTGAGGTAGCTGTATGTAGTTATGTCATCATGATGTTTTTTCTATGTTATGATGATAATGTGTTGGCTGAGATAAAGCAGGAGATGCAGACTATCAGAGTGAGGTTGCAGTACTAGGCTTTGGGGTAAGAGCATATCATCATACACGTTTTTATGTTTGGCATGTAGGTATGTAATTCATGGTTATAATAAGCATTAGGGTTACTTATATGTTTGTCATTCTATTATTATTATCATTACATATATGATAAATGTTAGTTTATCAGTGTAGTCATATACACATGTGTTGGATAGTCATGGGTGATAGTAACTTGTGGTTGTATGCATTGTTATTGTTGCTTTATGTTATATAACTTGATGATTATGTTATATGTTGTTGATGAGTATGTTATAGGTTAACTTGTTGTTATTATATGCTAGAAACTTGATGATTAGGGTTATTACATTAAGATATTGATGTTATGTGTATCACACTAATTTCGATTGGTCTATGAAAATGGTTAGGGTTATGACATTCAAGTATGAGTTAATATGTTGTGATATTATTTCATACTAATCTAGATTGATTGTGCAAATCTAATTATTATGTATGAATGATAATTATTTATGATTTTATGATGTGAACATTTTTTCTAGTGACTATTATGGATATCATGACCTTATTTATGTTTGAGTTGATATGTCGTGAAGTTATATCATGCTAATCTAGATTGATTGTGCATACAAGATAACTTCCCCTGAGATAGATTAAGATATGGGTTGTCTTATGTCGCCTATTTGGTGTTGGAGTGTTTAGTGTCTATTATGTCGTCTAGTTGACTTATTTAACATGGTACGTTTTCAAGTTGGTTGAATGTTTGATGAATAGCATAATATGGGTATGTGTTCAAATGATCTTGTTTTAAGATGATTGTACTAACACATATGTGTTGAGACAGTTGATATGTACTTGAGTGTTAGTAGGTAATAGTTGTAGCATTATGTCTAATGATTATGAGTTGACTATGGATTATGACATGATTGTTAGTCTTGGTAAAGGTTGATTTCAAATTGATAGATATGATTGTCTTGATATTTGGAACATGTGGTTGACATGTGTGAGCAGTTGCAGCGTAACATGCTTGGCATTATTATGACAAGATAAGGTAGCTGGTGTATTGTTATGTTTATTTATGCACTAATAATTACATGTTTATGGCAGTATTATGCAAGGGATTGCATGGCAAGGAATTGGCCATGAGATTCTGAAGAAGGATCAGGTTGAGCTTATCCTGGGAAGCACAGGGAACCATGGGGATTGGGTCATGGTATGTGTTGTTAGTCTTATGCTTTTGGTATTTTGTGATTTGTTGCATTTGATTGTGACTTGTTTATGTCTAGTGCATATTTATGCCACATTTTTTGTGGTGGCTAATTGTTATTGACAGTGAAAATTTTAAGGATGAAAATGTGTCTTAAAGATTAGAAACCTTGGCAATTCTTACTAGTCCCCAAATTACAAATTATAAAATGTTTGTTGATATCTTTGTGAAAACGTGCAAATTTCTAATAGTTTTATATATAGTCTTTGTACATTTTTTGCATTTTTTAAGGTAAAATAATTTTATACTATATAATTTGGGAAAATCATTTTTAGAAAAAAAATGGAAATTGGTGAATCTTCTTTTTGGAAAAACCATGGAAAATTAGCCCACTTGCAAATATTAGCCCCAAAAAGTTTCCATGGTTATTGGTTTTCATGGTTTTCTTCTTGTTTGTTTCTTGTGTTTGCATTTTATGTTTTGATCTTGGGAATTGGTTTGGGAAAGATGAAAGTTAATGGAGTTCAGGAGAAGAAGAATGAAACCCATCAGGTAATATGAGAATTAGATGCAGCTCAGTGCATGAGTAAAGGGCATTTGAAGGAAAGAATATGACAGCCAGTTGGTTGGTCAGGTCCATTGAGGTAAATGGATGGTGATAAGACAATCATGAGAAAGGTAATAGAAAGGTTAAAGTAAATGGATTTGAGGTTTCAGATGCCTTAGCTATGTTGGGAACTGTTGTTCTCGATATTGCACATGTTGTGCATGAATAAAGGAAGTTCTCTTAAACTTGGCCTTATGATGTTTAGTAATTATGATGTGATCATGATTTCTTTATTCTAATGTTTATATGCATATATGTATGTATGTACGTTGTTATCTGACGGGTCATCAGGGATCATGATTGTTTTATGTTGATGTTTATATGTATACATGTATGTATGTATGTCTTTGTCTGATAGGGTCACTAGGGATCATTCTTGTGGAGGAATGATTGGTTATCCAGGTGAATGGCATGAAGAGGTTCCTAGTTTATGGGGAATCAAGTGGGAAGAGTAGTCTTGACAAATATATGAGGTCAGTATCATGTGGATATGAATTGATATTGTATGGTTGTATTATTCCTATGTTTATGTTATGATAAGTAACGCTAAAGGATACATCAGTGGAATGAAAACAATGTGCTTTGCAACATGTTAGGATAAGCATGGATGGCAGAGAGACGCCGGAAGCAAGGTTGCTTGGTAGAGATAGTGTGGTTTTGGATGTGTGGTACTATCGTTGTGCATATGTTGTATATGTTGTACATGTTGCATCTATGATGCTTTGCGCATGCAGTGTTGTGTATATACAGTGTGTGTACATGTTGTTTATGCAATGTTATGTGTAGGGTGGTATAGATAGTGTTGTGTGAATATTTCATATGCATTGTTAGGTATAGATGGTGTTATGTACATGTTGGATATGCGATGTTGTGTACATATTGTACAGTGCACATGTTGGATATGCAGTGTTGTGTGCATATGGTGTTATGCGCATGTTGGATATGCAGTGTTGTGTACATATGATGCTATGTAAATGTTGTATATGCAGTGCTATGTACATATGGTGTTGTGTGCATGTTGTACATATGGTGTTGTGTGCATGATTATACATGTGATGTTGTGTGCATGACTATATATGTGATGTTGTGTGCACGTGGTGTTGTGTACATCTTGTACATGTGGCGTTGTGTGCATGTTGTGCATGTGGCATTGTGTACATGTGGTGTCATGTACATGTCATACATGTGGTGTTGTGTACATGTGGTATTATGTACACATTGTATAGGTGGTGCGGTGTACATATGGCATTGGGTACACATTGTGCAGGTGGTGTCATGTAAATGTGATGTTGTGCATAGCTTGTGCAAGTGGTGTTGTTTACAAGTGCTATTGTGTACATGATGTACATATGGTATTGTTGTACATGTGGTATTGTGTGCATGTCATACATGATGTGTTGCGGGCATGCAGTACTATGTATGTGCATTGTGTAGTCGTGGTATCGTGACATGTGTATTCATTGTGTTTTACTCATTATAAGTATATGTGTTGTGTCGTACACCAGGTGTAAGCATATGTATGTATTGTGTTGTATAACGGGTGTAGGTGTATGTATTGCGTTGTGGTGTACACCATATGTAGGAGTATGTATTGTGTCGTACACTAGGTGTAGGTGTATGTGTTGTATATCGGGTGTAGGTGCATGTATTGCATGGTTTTGTATGCAATGTGTGGTTTTATGTGTGTGATGCACACTATGTGTGTGATGCACACTATGTGTGTGTGAACATGGTTGAGGAGAAGGAACTGGGTGATTTTCGAGTGTGGCAACCAATCTGGTGTGCATACAGAATAAGGACAAAGGTAGAAGCTAAGGATTGGTTAAAGGATAACTATCAGTATTTTATTTCAGTTTTATTGTGCATGTGATTTATGATTCTTGTCTATGATGATTACATGTGATCTATAATTATGGTTTATGATGGTTACATGTGATTTATGATTTTTATCTATGATGGTTGTGTTTTGAGCTAACCTAATGTGATATGTTTATACATGATGATTTGGTCAAAGATGTTAGTTTTACTTGTTGTGACAGGAAGTAAACAGCATTAGAAGTGTACCTTACTGATGAGCTAACAATGAGGTATGATGTGAATCAATTTCAATTTATTTTAAATCTAATCGAAATTATGTGTTTGGTATAGTAAGCATGGAAATGCCTGATTGGGTGGTTGAAACTGACTACAAGAATTAGCAGCGACAGCGAAAGAAATTGGAACATGTAGTAATATGTTGGTAAAGCACTTCAAGAGCAGGGCCATTGTGGGACACTGGTACCCAATAGTATCTATTGATTTCCATTATCATGTTATGACTGGTATGATGTTTTTGAGGTAGTTATATGCCTTGGTTGTTGACCTTCCGATACGAGGAATTCTTGAAAAGGGATGGATTACTCAAGATAGGTGATGTCGGGGAACTTTGAAGGTGAGTGACTACATGGAAGGGGGTGACCGGATTGCCCAAGGGACTATGTAGTAGAGAAGGGAAGGTCAGAGATATATCTTTTTTTATCATTAACATTGTCAAATGGAATCAAATGCACATTGGGAGTGTGCCCTGGAATAATGAGATAGTAACTATTCACTAAGAGGATAAGTGGCGCAGGATTATAGTGTTGGAAATTGGATGCAGCTTTGACTTTGACAGTGGATTATAGACTTCTTTGGAAGGAAGTGAGTCCTAGTACTACTTTTGAGGGTGGAGTTGTGAGCATTTGGATTCCCTTGTTGATTGATATGGACATCATATCCATTTATTTATTGGATGGGAAAATGTGCATATGTGTATACCATTGTAAATATCGTATTGAGATGGATTTATAAAGCTCCATAGATAGTATGGTTGTTTTTTGCTTGAAGCAAATGTGTATATGTATATGTGGTTATTATTGTAAATATCGTAATGAGTTGTGTTATAAATCTCTAGTAAACGGTATTATTGTCATGTTTCAGCAGTGATCATTGTAAATACTGCAACAAGATGTTTTATAAAGCTCCATGGGCAGTGTGTTTGGTTTTCAACAGTCTTGTTAGTTATAGGTGTCATTGAATACTGAGGACGGTGTTCTGCAAAGGGGACAAGTTCTGTAACAGCCCTAGTTAAAAATCGTAAAAAATATAATACCAAGGTCATGGGACACATATTCCAATTTGAATGGTGGGAAAAACATCCTAGTGGGTGTTCATTTTGGTTTATTATGGCTAATATTGGCAAAGGCTTTGGAAAGGCACGACGCATTTATTGGAATTTTATTTATGAAAATAAAGGAAATTACGAGAAAATGAAGGTGAAAGGTCAAAGGTTGCATGTGAGAAGGAAAATGAAGGAAAATAATGGAAAATGAAGAAAATAGAAGCCTCATTGATAAAAAGGTTTCTAAGGATTAGTTGGAAAGCTTTTTCTCAGACTTAGTCAGTGTAACCTTTTTCCAGTTCAGTTTTGGAGCTCTCTCATTATTCTCTCTCTCTCTCTCTAACTCTTAGACACTTATATTTTTCTTGGAGAACTTTGGCATTGGATCAAGGAAGGCAAAGAAGGCAAGAGGAAGGAAGAGCAGGATCAAGCAGCTATAGTAGGATTATTTGTAGGCATCGATTTTATGTCGTTTTTCCTTACCAGATTTGGCATGTATGGTATTGCATGTGGTTATTTGTTGTTATGGAATGTGTTTTTCTAGGTGTGACAGTGTTTTCAACCTAGCCTTGCCATTTCCAGATAGTCATGGTGTGATGGGGTTCTCATGTTTTGGTTGAGTTGGATTGCTAGATGGATTCAAAGCTGAGCGAGGTGGATCTATGAATGAAAACATGGCCTAGTGATCCCTGAACCAGACTATGGATTTTGGTAAATCCATTGGCTTAGGGACCCATGAACCACTCTGTGAGTTATAGTAAATCCAGGTATTGTGTGCCTCGGTGGGCCTAGGAATCCTCGATCGGTTAATGGCAGGATATATGGTAAAGCCGAGAGGTGGTTTCCCTTGATTAGGCCTAGGAATCCTTACCAGTGAATGGCAGGATATACGTAAAGCCTAGAGGGTGGAGTCTCGGTTTAGGGGCTAGTGATCTGGTGTGGATTGCGGTAAAGCCTGAGAGACTAGGAGACAGGAAAATTCCTCATAATGTAGGTGGAGAAATTCGGTGGCATCCATGCTTGTTTTGGCCCAATGATCTAGTGGAGACCATGTAAAGCATGTTATTACATGTTTATTTTTTTGGCCTAGTGATCTGGTGTGGATTGTGGTAAAGCCTGGTTTCTATTGATGAGGGTGAGGTGGTTTAGCCTCGGGATGCCCTGGTTGGTTCTTTTGGTTTGAGTCCCACATTTACGCTTGGACTATGGCAAGGGGGTGATTGGCTAAAGAGAGATTTTTCTCAATCAATCTATGGTCAGGTAGAACGTGGTAGTCCCATACCAGGTTGGATTTTGCATTCATTAATAAGAGGTTCTTTCCTTGGTATCTTATGTGTAAATGTATTGATTTATATGTGGATTCTATCACTTATGTATCCTTGATATTTCTGTTATTATTATGTTGGTTATAAGAATGTATGATGATAGTGATGAGGTATGGCTCCCCTAATGTTTTGATTTGTAAATGAATGAATAATGTATCTATGACCTAATAGATGATAATGCAACTAATTATATAATGTAGCAATGCTTCTTAGCGATTATGAGATAAGTATGAGACCCCTATGCTTAGATATGTTGCTTAAACTTGTAGATTACATATTTGTGACATGTTGACGAAATGCATGTCATGGCTAGTAGGGGTCCATTCTAGACCTTATCAATTATTTTGCAAATGTATCATTGTTTTGTTGTGCAAATTCATTTATGAATATGTCATTGAGTTTTTGGCAGTGGCCTGGGCTCTAGGCCTCAAAAAGTGGCACAGATCTCAAAGTCACAACCATCGATCTAAGGAGAAAAGTCCAAAGACGCATGCATACCCATATGTTATGGGAGCATCTAGAGCCTACCAGATGCACTCTTGTCCATATCAAGGGAGTGTTTGGGGTTTAATGCTCTAAAAATGCAGTGGGACCCGGGGGCTGGTTACCTGAGTGCTTGGGATGGCTCCTGAGAGTTATGTTGCTAATGTGGAAGGCATTTGTGGTGTTTTTCCATCGATTCCACTTCCTTGAGGTGACTTCGGAGGTTGAATTCCATTATAGTGGCCTCTCGTCTCATATTTACCCCCGTTGGTCGGTTACTTGGGTACATGTGGGATAAGGGTGTTACAAGTTTCTCCTAAATCTAAAACATTTATTGAAACTACCCTGTTCTATAGCTATAACACTCTCCCCTTTAGGGAACAACAAGATTTCTTGCTTATGATTTTGGCTCCTAGCCACCAATCCTTACCCATTCCTTACTTTTTTCCCATACCCATGTTTACAGAAGTCGTACATGTTATCACCAAAAAATGATCACCTAGCCATTTCTAACTAGGTGGATCAAAATACACCATATTGATTTCATTTTTCCATAGTAAAATCACTTTCACTATGGAAAATACTTTAGTAACCCACTTTTATTAAATTATTTTTCTTATTTAAATTTTAAAAAACCCATGAGAATAATTAGATAAATCATTATTTATTTAATTTTCTCTAGGAATTATTATTAAATCACTATTTAATAATTATTCCTTATCCCATTTTACTAAATCCCTTAGGAATATTTAATTATTCTAAAGTAAAAACAATTCTAAATTAAAATTAAGTATACATTAAAATCAATTAAAATCAAAAAAAAAACTTTTTAAATTTATTTATAATTCTCAATGGATTTCAAAAATTAAAAATTAGTTAAAATCTATTTTTATTATTAATCTAAATTAAATTAATTAATTCCAACTAAATATTAAAATTATTAATTACTAAGCATCATTAATAAATTATCATTAATTATGACAAGGTCAGTTACTATCATTCCCATTCCATCTCATAACTCTATTTATTCATTCTGATGAGATCTGTCCTACACGCTTGCTGATCTATCCTGATGATGAGCCACAGTGGATGGCTCGAAATGTTGATTCAAATAATTATGGATGCGAGAACTCCAAAAGAAAACTATACACAAATCATTATTTATTTGAATTTCCTTATTTTTATTATTAGAATAATTATTAAATCACTATTTAATAATTATTTTGAGTTCTTCACTTTTGTTTAGGTTTTTTACACGATTGACAGAGGGAATCTATTTCTGAAGCATCAACAATATCAAAGGACCCTGTCATGCGGAAAGAGTTATTTTTGCGGACAAACCTAACCTCCCTAGGAGTCTAAGACTCTCTAGTGACAAACAAACCAAACAAGAGCAATCCTTCTCTAAACATACATTATTCTATGAGAAACCAAGTGTTTTCGATCTTACCTCAGGTCCAACGCTTGTTGTAGCAGTCCAGCCTTGCTGATCCAGATGAGCTTCTCCTTCACTTTAAGACCTGCATACACTAACAAAGCAAACGATTACATAACACCTGAATATTTCATAAAACAAAGCATATTCATCACATAGACCAAGGAGTACATGAAATAATTCATTAACAACAAATCATTGAGAAGAATAGACTTATTTGTATTAAGAAACAAAAAAGGAACCATTACAACCTAAGCCTTGGTGTTGTGCAAGCTCCTCCCAGGGTCCAACAAGAGATTTCCTCTACTTTGACAAGCTCACCAACTCCCAATATGGCAACAAGGAAGGATAGTGATCTCTCCTCACAAGTCAACAATGGAAGTCCTAATTCCAGCAGCATTTACCCTTTAGAATGTTAAGCTTTCAACCTCCCCTCCTTTGGCCCAAGGCCTGTATTTATAGTATTCTAGAGGAAGTTATTCAGTTCCAACATCAATGGGATACTCCCTCTTTTGGATGGGGTAGCTCCTCTCTTGATGGGATAAGTTCCTCTATCATAGGGATGCATGAACCATCTGGAGGCGCTCAATACACGTCAAACACTCTTCTAGAAGGCTCTAGAAGTGACCACAAGTAACTTTTTAAAGATGAAACTCGCGCCTTTTGACCTTTACAGGGGTACGCGCCCATCCTTTGGCTTACAGAGCGTACAAGTACGCAGGTACAGTGTGTTTGGAGTGCGTACACGCAGGCAAGGTAGAGAGAACCTGCGTACCCAGAGATAAACATGTTTTTAAGTGACTTTCTCTCTTTTTGAAGGCAGAGGTATGAGGCTTGACAAGGAGGATAATATGACTATTGATGGAGCCATATTAACTGCAGATAGTCATGGTGACAAATTTCAGTGTAACAGATTGCCCCCTAAAGTACGAAGCCTGTAATAGATAAGGGTGTTATATCATATAGGAAGGGTGAAGTACTTTTTCATTTTGAGGATCATCTTGTGGAGAGCCCGGTCAGAACCTGCAATTTTCAACACAAAATACATGTATAAGATCATATCATCGCTGAGGTAGGCATTCCCATACTCAGGTCAAAACTTTAACTATTGAACTAACTACTCTGATACAAGAATGATTTCATAATACATTATAATCATAGAGTCGTGTAGACACAGTATGGACGCAGCCATCTGTTTATGATTGGTCTACAACAAAATGAATACAAAACTCCTCGCAGCCTGGATGGTGGAAACTAGATCCAGGGTCTTCATCTCTATTTCCCGAATTGGTACGATTCTAGCCATGTGAATAAATGAGTCGATGTCGAACATGGTAGAAACCACTTGATTACCAGTTAATGATGTAAACTGTTAACAAGCGTGAGAGAGGCCACCAGTAATGTCAATGGTTCTCAAAGTACCCAGCACAATTCATGAG
Source organism: Pinus taeda (assembly GCA_000404065.3). Lineage (NCBI taxonomy): Eukaryota > Viridiplantae > Streptophyta > Pinopsida > Pinales > Pinaceae > Pinus > Pinus taeda. The sequence continues at coordinate 1,076 of APFE030599967.1, read as the reverse complement.
ATGTGAATGAATGAATCGATGTCGAACATTTCATGAAATCCTTCGATCGCAAGTCAATAAACTGACGTCGAAGGCGAGAAACCTGCCTTTGATGTATGCAGACCTCAAGGTACTGACGATTTCTATGTCAACTTTCTAGATAATGTGCTGATGTCAATAGAAAGTGACTCGTCGCAGGCAAGCCCACAACACGAAATCATAGTTCAAGTTGAAGAAATGTTGCTGCAAGGACTGACTCAATGATGACACAATGGATGATAGGTATTTTGTGGTTGAATGCTTTGTTTACAGACCTCTTGAACACATAATGACACAACAGATGGTTTGGTGATGAATGACTCAAAGTCGACTCCCATAACCCGGCTAAAGAATGTCAATGATTTGGTCAACTGTGAGGTAAAGGATTTCCCAACCCAGGTGAATGAGTAAGTGTCGTGTTCAAGAGTGGTAGTAAGGTTTTATTTATGAGACAAAAGGATATCAAATAGGCTCATTCTTCTCATTTTTCCGCCACCATTTCTGGCAAGTACCTCTTTATTTTTTTACAAGCTTGAGGAGGATAACATATGCTTGTTTGTAAGCTCATCCTTCGGATGAGTCCAACTTAGTTTTTGATGCGAACCCTAAGGAGGAGCGGTCCGTTCCTGTTTGTAATAGAACAGGTCCTTAACTGTGAAATTTTAACGAGTCCAGTATAGGAGAAACTCGGCGCTTTTCATATTTAGAGAGTCTGAAAAACTTAGAAGACTCCAGATTGAACTTTTTCGTAAAGTTGTGTCTCCTAAGCCCGAAAAAGTATAAAATAATTCCTAGGAGAACCGCTTGATCTTGCGACCAAGGATATTTTCATAGTTAGTGTCTTTACCTGAAAAGTAAAAAGCGATCAAAGACACGTCGTTTTATTTTCAATATCGAATTTGAAACGACAAAAATCCGGCAACCTTTTCTTGTTTTTACGGTCAGAAAAGGGCTATAAGAGGACCGTCTTTTAATTCCGTTTTAACGAGTGTAAAAGAAACGCTCGGCAATCTTTTCAGTTTTTAGGAGTGAGAAAAGGGCTTAAAAGATGACTCTGA
>APFE030599953.1:32866-51844 GCA_000404065.3 Pinus taeda | reverse complement strand
ACGTTTTTAATGCTACCAAGACTCAACACCTTCCTCAAACTCTACAACCGTTGTTACAAAATTTCCACTATTTCTTGTAACTATGAACTCAAAACATTCTAGTTGAGCACATAAAATCCATGTGTCCAATCTCACTCATTTTCAATTTGTATAAACTAAATTTTCATTCAAATATCCATATTGATATAGCATTCAAAATCTATGAATCCACTTATAGAATTTGTTTTTATGCTCGCTGTTCACAAAACTAGTCATTACACAGATTTAAAATTCAACAATAGAAGAATAGTTCAACGTGTTTTGATCTAGGGCACTTACCATCACCTGCAAATATACACTAGTGTGAAATAAATCACAACTAGCCATATTGGCATATGTGGCACAATAAGTGAGTTTATCAGATGAATATGTAGTCAAAGAAGAGGATAAGTACATCAACAACTTGGTCCAAGCGAACATAACCTATTTTATAAGTATAGATATTTTACATTCTCGAAGGTTTTTCTACATATGGGTTTAAATTGTGTAAAATCATGATGCTAATCTTGCAACTATTCCTTGGAATCACAAGTGTTTAGTCTATGTTCACCCAAAACGTTTGCCAAAATAATTTATGGGTCCAAAATTTATAAACTTAACACCTAACTGATTTATAATAACATATAACAACCTCATAATTGAGTCCAACAACTCGGAATGAGTGGTCAACAAGATTAAGTAACCCCTGCATGTAAGACGATATTTGGATGAACGCAAGTGTGCTCTCCAATAATTCTCCTTAGCTCACAAGCACATGATGTGCAGTATCTGTCATTTTCCAATACATTGACACATACTCCAATATAATTCCATGTAAAAATGCTTATATCCCAATGTATATGAATCTATTGTGAGATAATATGTCATGAACCGAAGTGTTCCCTCATAGAATGCGCCTTTGGGTATAGGTCCATGTTGTGCAGTCTTTATCACTGTCCAATACATTGGCATGTATTCCAATATGCCATGTAAAATTCCATAAATCCCAATGTATATAATTTTTTTTTTTTTAGATGAGTCTTTATCATTGTCGAATACACTGACACATATTCCAATATTCCATGTAAAATGCCATAGATCCATATATAGATAAATCTATTTCTGAGATGATATGTCAATGGAAGCAAGTGTGCCCTCCAAGAACCACCTTTGGGGTACACACCCACTTTGTCATTATCCAATAAATTGGTACATATCCCAATATGCCATGTAAAATGGCATAGATCCAAATGTATATAAATTTATTGGGGAGGCCACAATTTCTCCTCAAAAATAAGTGAAATTTCTAGGATGATTTTGAAAAAATGGGATGACACATTTTGTAATGGGTCAACTTTCTAGATTTTGGGTGTAACGGTTATTGGCAGTGTTGAATCAATTTCCACCAACTCGCATATTTTTAAAAAAATTCTTCTTGATGGCGCTGAATCTATTTCCACCAATTCCCATATTTCTTTAAAATTTTCTTCACTTTGGTGGAAATTATGGCCTATAAATTTATTTCTAAGACTATTTGTGGTTATATACTAAATTGACACGTATTCCAATATGCCCTGTAAAATAACATAGTTAAAAATGTATATTAATCTATTTGTTAGAGGATATGTCCATAAACTCAAATGTTCCCTCAATGAATGCTCATTCACAACAAATCCATGAACTGGAGGTCCAATATATTGATACATATTCCTTTGTAACATTTAAAATGACATAGACCCAAATACATTGATGAGCCTTGGTATTGCAACAAGAATGTTGCAACTCCCAAGGCTAGTGAATTTAATTATCAACCCAAGGTTTTTACAAACTTAAGAGGTATCAGCACTATATGTGCAACATACAATGTGTCCTTCCTTTGTTTTCATGATGTAATGGAGTGCATATACTGAAATCAAATCCTAAACTAATTGTAGAAAATGAAATGGTCGAAATGGAACCTTAAGCTATTGCCAGAAATAAAGTACAAGGAAAATACCTATTCTAATTGCATAAAGATCATGAACTAAATGTAAATAAAACCTAGCTTAACCATATTTATCACATGTCATTATTTAAACTAACTCAACATGGAATCTTATATAAGGAGTATTAATTGTTGCATGCATGTGCTAATTAAGAAATAAAAAGAGCTATTTTTCTTTATCTTTTCATTTGATGAATGTAAATGTTAATCTTCACTTGTTCTTTGGTAGGGAAGACAGGCATGGAGGAAGAGGCTTAAAATGGTCTTTATGGCATGGAGGTCAAGTAGGGGCCTAATCCTAGCTTCAGTGATGATTGTTCTCAATTCGGTCTCAAAAAATGCTGCTAGAGGATTTCCTACAGGAAAACTATAAGATGTCTACATGATCCCATGTTTTACTACAGGAAGAGGCTGAAATATTAGGAAGTATTATAGAAGATGGAATGAAGCTTGAGAAAAGTGGATAATGGGATAATAAGGCATGGAGGTGGTGGACACTACCCAGAACTCAACCAAGGGCTTCAAGATGGTTGGATTGTCTTAATGTAAATGACAAAATTTTCTTATAAAACAAGAATTCGGATTAAGATTGTAGTGGATTTTGGCGACATGGGTGGATGAGGCTTGGATGAGGCAAACGAGATGAATTCTCCCTACAGTGTAGAAGCTCCTACAACAACACACATTATTGTCTGCATCTATACACAAATTCATTTATACATTCAAAAGATTTATTAAATGGAAGAAAATAGAGATGTTGCCATCTAATGGCTAAGTTCATGAATGGAAGTTCTTTGAAACAAATAAAGAACTTAAGAGATAAAAAATTACAATCACAACTTGTCCTAAGAAACTCAAATACAATTAACCCATGCTAAAATAAATAGCGGAAAATTACTAGGCTCAAATCAAGAAATTCGAGAACTAGTGAGCTAGTAAATCTAAAATGCCTATCATAATCAAGTGCAAGTACAATTGGATAATTTTTTTTATTAAATAGAACTTATTTTTTATCTAATGCAAGTGGAACAAACTCAATTGAATCTCGCTAACATGCTCTAAAAAATATCATAGATTTATTGTTTTTTTCCACAAAGGAGTTCGAGAAATCTAGATTTGGGAATAAGAAAACTAATCCAAGTAGCTCAAGGATTACTATGACCTTCCAAATATTTTCCAAGGATGAAATGATGTGCGTGATCTTGCAAAATAACTTATATCAACCATTTAACCCAATCCTGTAATAAGAAATCATTAATACTAAAGGCAGAAATAGAAAACAAGAAGAAGATATGCATGTGAATAACAAGTAAAAAGAAGAAAATAAAATGATACAAAAGGGCTATGAGGTTCCTCGGATAGTCAAGCCCAAGGACACTGAGAGTCCTATGGAGGAGACTAATATTTGGAAGTTAAGCATGACACCAATCTTTATTATTTCCATCAATACAATTACATCCCTGCAAGAAATGACAATGGAGGTGCAAAAATACGAGTTCTCTCCACAAGAAGACTAATCAAAATATACCCCTAAAGGAAAATTTTACTTGGTACTTATACAAAATTATTAGGAATCATTACCCATGAAAGGAGGAAGCTTTTACCACCAAAATCCCTTGATTAGTGGATCTCATTCCCAATACTAGGAATTCGCATTAAATGGGAGGGAACCCATTCCTAGATTTTCTCAATCATTGGAGCTCCACAATATGTGAAATAATTCCTAAATATCTACTAATTTATTATTAATATTGATCCTCCTAAAGTAGGGAGCAGGTCCCTAGATTATCTCCTCCTCCAAATCTCCGTAATCTCCCTAATATTTTCATAACATTCCATAAAAATAAATAATATTAGGCACAAATATGTAATTATTCATAAACCTTCCTAATGAACATATTAAAGTTTAAAATATATTATCTAATGAAAAAAGAGAAGTTTAATGTGCTGAAGGATGGTTATATGGGCCTTAATTTATGTTTAATTTAGAGGCATGAGCCTTAATTTATGTCTAATGTAGAGGCCCATCATACCCCCTCCTGAAAGTGTTGCTCATCCTCTAAGAAACTTAGTGACCTCATTGTGCCTGATTCATGGCCCTAGTGGCCTCTCTCTTGTGCATTCCTCAGTCCTTTCTCTTAAGAATATTGGTTGTACATTCTGCAAGGACAAGCACAAAAATCTATTTGTGCATAGAAAAATCATGGTTTTTTGAGACCATTAGTTTTCCTTCTTCCCCTTATTCAAGGTGGGTTATTGAATACTTTTTAGTTTGGCATGGTATTTCACACCCTTATCAACTTTTGGCTACCTTTTTTCACAATTTAGACACCTTTGGAACCTTCAAAATGCCTTTAGAATCAAAATAGGACATCCTATAGTAATTCATGTCAAAACTACACGAAACCTACAGGAAACCCTATTAAAACTACAAGAAACATGTTTTGAGTATAAATGATAGTCTGAGCCTAGGGTAGGCCCTCAACTTGACTCTCATGCCTTTCTCCCATTTTTATAACATCTTTTAGGCCTTGTACGAAAGTTAGAAAGAGATTAGAGACCTATTGGAAAACCTCTTTTCATCACAATAGTTTGAGTTTTGTTTTGATGGCAAATGTCTTGTTTTCTTTTGTTGCCTTCTTTTCCTTTTTGGCCTAGATGATTGACAAATGGACTTGGATTTCTCTGTTTTGATTATGTCTCTCTTTGGCACTGCCATTTTGGGTTTTAGCACAATTTGTTCTTTTCTTCCTTCTTGTAGCAACATTCTGCCTTCTTGTAGCAGTCATTCCTCCTCTTTCACAGTCTTATAACTATATGTGAGTGATGAGAAATGTTGTAGAGGGCTTGGAGGATGATGCTAGAGATCAGAGAGAGTAGTGTAGGTTTGTGAGAATGGAGAGGATCCTCTCTTTGTTTTTTTAAGAAATTTTTAGGGTGAGACAAAGTGTAAGGTTTGTTCTTGAAATTATGAAATGGGATGGATGAATGATGCATAGATAGTGAATATGAAGTGAAAGGAGGGCTTGGAGTCCTATGGTGACTTAGGCTTTGCCAAAATTTCTTATTTTAATTCTTTTCTCCATTCTTTGAAATCATCACCCTTCCTAATTTGACTTTTCCACATTGCATAAGTGAATGAGTGAGTTGAAATTAACTACTTGAAGGTGGTCGAGATTGCTGACCCATTCTTAGATTATGAAACCTCATCTCTTATGCATTGACAACAAATTTCTAACTATAATATGCTCAAGTGAAGAGATCAAGAATATTTCATATATATACCTACATAATGGTTGTTGTAGAGACATGCATGTTGCTGCTGAGTTGATGTTGTTGTACTGCTCATGACTGAGGTACATCTTCTTGACTACCTTTTTCTTTTTTGTTGATCTTATTTCTTGATGCGTTGTCTTCCTATTGATGTGCACTATAATTTTCTCTACTCGCTTGAGCATGCTACCATCATCCATATGCATCTACCCATGAAACATCTTGGCGAAGGGATGCATGGTTTGCAAGATAAGGAAAAAATGGATTTCTGCTCTATGTACTTTTGTTTCATGTAGTAAAACAGAGCATTCGTGTATTTTTTTAGGACAACAATCAATGTTAATGGGAAAAGCTTGAGAATGATGGGTGGATGGTGGAAATATACGAGGATGATGGATTGACATGGTTGTTTTCTTGTTGGATCATTTGAGCAAAGGAGGAGAAAGTCAAATTTGACTTCTTTTGACTAGGCTTGACCAATTTTTTTCTTTTGGTACCAACTTGTTTTTGTTGTTTGCACATGTTGGATAGAACCTACATTCATCATAGAGATACATGGAGCATAGATTTTTCATTTTTTCCTTTTTTTTCTTCTAGGCCTACTAGCCGCCTCAATGAGGTTTTCAACTAGTAGATGTGCCTAAGCACCTCAAAGGAGGTTTTCACCTAGGATCTTTTCTTTTTCTCTGTTTTTCTCTTTTCTTCCAACTCGTTGACCACCTCATGGAGGTTTTCAATCAATGAACCAATCTCAAGCACCTTAAAGGAGGTTTTCACCTAAGATTTTTTATCTTCATTTTTTCATTTTTTTCTAATCTACTCTACCTCAAAAAAAAAAAAAACTTTATCCTCATTATTGTGCACTCCTCTTGTTATGCCTTAGATAATTCTTCACTATTGGACCGGGTTGACTAAATATCCTCCTTAGAGTAGAATATCTTTTTCTTTTGAGTTGACTAAATGTTTACCATATGTTTGACGAAATACCTATCATGGAATAGGCATGTCTAGCTCAATTTATTGCTTGAGTTTTGATCGTTCATCGTTATTTTCATCATTTCCATGCTTCTAGAAAGTTACAATGAGTTTTGGGGAGTTGTCTAGAGGTTAGCCTAAAACGTTGATCAAATCTCAAAACTGCAAGAAAATAACTCGAGGATTTAGGTCATAACTGAATGGAGGCAAACTTGTGAGTGCACATATAACCTTCCAACAACATGGATGCAGTTATAGGACAAGGTGAGTGAAAAAGAGTTCCAACTAAGGGATTGGTCACTTGAGTTGGCTATTTGGCTCGTGAGTGGTATGTAGTCCCTCAGCGATGTCAAAAAGATTTTAGTTTGTAGGCCCCACTTCCTTAACTACTTGGAGGCTAGGTCATATCACAATGACACTCATCACATGTTAATCGTGGCGATATGTGAAATTGGGTAAGTGTGGGTTGGGGGGTTACACTTCTTGTGATATTTGGGCTCCCATTTTCAATGTCAAGCCACCACCACTTCTTTCTTCCCAATGCATACCTCTTTATAGAGGGAACTAAGGATATAGCAAAAGCACAAGATATCAAAGTACCCATCGCATAGAGGGGGATTTGTAGATCCAAGTGTTCACATTCCCCTCACAAGGTGTAAACATTTTATTTTAATAATAACATTCAATTTATCATATTTCCATTAGGTTTCTCATATAATATCTTGACTTATATGTTATTTTATATTTTCTTTTTATAGGTTTTCTAAATAAGGTTTTGAAGGTCTTAGCAATCATTTTTTGTTGTTAGGGTTGTTTGTCAAAGTGGATCAAGTGAAAGATTTTGGTACACTTACTAAAAAAATTCAAATTAACAAGGTCCTTTCTAAATGTTGCTCGAAGAGGTCCTAGAGGGTCATGGTAGAATGATGTGACCAATGACATTGTGTTGAATAGGCCTAGAGGATGATGTGGCACCATGCACAATTGACATGTCCCAAGAAGATTTGAATTTTTTGGGTGACAAAGAGGGCCAAATCTATGTGATGTATGTCACCTCTCAAAAGATATCATGTGACTCACTAATGTCATCATGATGAAATGGGTGTCACCAAGGGATAATGTGGCATAGTTTAAATTGTTGTGCCAAGTGATGGTGTTTGGAAATGCCTTCCCATGATATCACATTTTAAAAATTATACTGAAGTCATGATGGTGGAGGTAAATCATATGATTCTTTAGGAGCTTGGATGTTCGAGGAATTTTTCTTAAGTGCAACCACATGAAAGTTCCAAACCCAACTAGGAGTTAAGTACATCTAGTGTAATGGTGCTTGGTGACAACCATGATTGTATGGAGAATGATCTTAGTTTCTCTAAGTGCTTAGAAATTATAATTTAGCACTAAAGACCAATTACAAATTGAAATATTTTTTGTTGTTGTCGGAAAGCAAAGAACTATGTATAAAAGAGGATTTTATGTTATGATGAGAAATGTGTTAGAAAATTATATATTATAGAGCAATGGAACACATAAAATATTGCAGAAATATAAATACAGGAAACATATAAAACAAGAAAGACACAGATATACGTGGTTCACCTAATTTGGGCTATGTCCACGGAGAAATAGCGACTCCTTCTTTTTATATTATCCATCAAATTGAAGAGATACAACCTACAACAGATCCGTTGTAATTCCATCTTCACTCTCAATCTCCTCTCTCGTCCTCACTTAGAATACAGATATACATAGACGCAATACAATTCCCTCATATATAGTGACGGGTTTCCTTGTAGTGCCAAAAACCCTAAATTAAACATAACTTCTAGTGTCACATATGTGCCTAATGAATGGCCCATATTGACTATGAAATTACAACATTTTACAAGGCAATCTTATATCTATTCTTAGCTTCGGGGGCACTGCCCTCAATCCCCCCACGAGGGGGAGCTCCCAAAGGTTGCAACCGCTTCCCCTCGACCCCCTGCAACAAATATTTTATGGGCAGCATTGCCGCCGCATTACGAACTCGGGTCCAATACAACAATACCTTTGAATACAAAAGATAATCAGGCTCCACACCAAACAAAATGATGGATAACTACGAGCAAGTGTGAAAATTAAATGATATTGTTTTCATTAAAGAAGGTGGCAGGGAATGAGGATGTGAAGGAGTCTTGTGAGATTTCTGTTGGTAAGGATTGATGATGATATTCATCACTCTATAATTGAGTACAAAGAGCCAAAAAGATAGAACTGTAAGTTCATAAAGCATATGTGAGAAGCCTTGGCGATGAAGCATTCTCTCAAGGAGTAGAGAATTAATTGAAGTGTTTCTTCTTCAGCCTAGAGAGGAGTAAATAAAATACTATTCTTGATAAATGTGCATATTATATTAAATAAAAGAATAACAATAGGGAGTATGAATTGAATGGGTAAAAGGAGCAACATAGTAAGAAAGGACATTGTAAATAGTGACCAACAAAACAACAAAGTGAGTGAATTAATGAAGTTTAGGGCCCAAGAGAGAGGTAGTGTGTGCCTACAAAAGATTGAGAAGGATATTTAGGTCAAGGATTTGTAGAGGAGAGTGGGGTGATAAAAGGGAAATGAGTTAAATAAAAAGTGAATTAAGATGCTAGAGGTCTCACTTTAAAAATCCCATGAAAGAGTAGATCATAGTGGTAGAAGTGGGTGTGTCCCTACAAAGATTTAAGCTTTGTTCCTTAAGTAAGCTTGACCTTTCTGATAGAAGGGGGTTGGAGCCTCATTTGAGTTGGTGCTATCAAATATTGATTTAAACATAGTTGGTGCTCTTATTTTACATCACAATACCAACACAGTTTTGGTGGTTTTTCTCTTGGAAGGGTTTTGACATTAAATCAATATGTACATATGTGATGTGATTGTCTTTTCGTTGTGTATAGCTTACATATTCATGCACAATTTCTTCAAAATTTGCAAAATTGTATAATTATGGATTCACCCCCTCCCTTCGAGTAATTTGAGATTCTCAACAATTAATATGATAACAAGATCCTTCAAGAACAAGTTAACCATTGCAAATTAGATCCACATGAAATCAAGGTAAATGAGGAAAATCAAGATGTCTAGTTATGTATTTGATGGAGTAAATCACATATTTTAAAGATTCATAATGGAATCATACATCATGTCTCTTGGATTCAATTTATGGGCAATAATAGAATCTACATACACAATTATGATAACTCCACTTACAAGTTTGATGAAAGAAGACCTTACAATAATAATGCAAATGCCATGAACCTCATCATCACTTGTTGTAACCAGTATGAATAGAAAATTTGATTCACTACACATCAACCAAAAAAATTTTGGGACAAGCTCAAGTGCTATTATAAGGGAAATAAGAGGATAAAGCAAGTAAAACTTCAAACTTATAGAATGAAATTTAAAATTACAAGGATAAATGTTGGTGCATATATTATTGAATACTTATTTAGAGTTGATGAAGTATCTAATATGATTAGTTTCCTTGATGAATACATTATGGTAGTCAATTAGAAAGTCTTAGGATCTCTCCCAAAGAGGTTTAATGGCAACATCTGAGCCATAGAATAGATGGCACAAGCAAAGACTTTGAAAATGGAGCAAGTGCATGGACCACTCGTTACATTTGATATGAGAATTGGAAGTGAGAAGTAGGAGGAGGGGAAGCATCATTTAAAGCCTCAAAGAAATCCAAAGAGAACAAAAGACACCAAGATTTCTCCATCTATGACAAGCAGATGGCCCTCTTTGTAAGAAAATTCACATTTGATATGAGAATTGGAAGTGAGAAGTAGGAGCAAAGGGAAGCATAATTTAAATCCTCAAATAAATCCAAAGAGCACAAAAGACACTAGGATTTCTCCATATATCACTCGATGAGGAGATGGTAAGGTTTGTAAGGAAATTCAAAAGGTGGTGGGGAAAATACTAATATAAGCTACCATTTAAGTGTTTTGAATGTGGTAGAGTAGGACTTTTTGCTTGTAAACTTCCATGTAAATTCAAGAAGAAAGAAAAGGTGAAAGAAGAGGAGAGTTGAGACAAAGCTAAAAAGTATGAGAAAAAGAGGACTTAAAAGAAAAAGATATTCTACTGTAAGGAGGACATTTAGTCAAATGAGTCAAATAGTGAAGAATTATCTAAGGGATAACAATAGGAGTGCACACTAATGACATTTGAATGTGAGACTAAGTTGGAAGAAAAACCAATTTCTCATAAAGGAATGGTGGAACTAGAGGAAGAGGAGGTGACCAAGACTGAGAAAAAGAACAAGATACTAAAAGAGAAACTCTTGAGAGGTGAAGAAAGTATGTGTAACTCCAATGATGAAGAATTTAGAAATTATAAAGTTAATCTAGAAGAGACTCTTAATTGATTTTTTGATTTCATATATAGATCAACACCTTAAAAAAAAATTACATATCAAACTTGTACTTTTAATAAATGTAATTAAATTCTAAAATAAAGAGGAATTTTTTTCAAAACATTTAGGCTAATACTCCATTATAAAATCTGTAAATCTAATGAAAGTCATTATATAATATCATCAAATCTGTAATCATTATATAATATTATAAAATGTGTAATTCTAAACAAAATCATCGTATAATATTAGTTAACAAGTTGATATAAAGGAGAAAAAGAAAAAATTGAGATGAACTTTCGCATTTTTCTCGACTAAAAGGCATCGCATTTAAGAATCACCATAATCATTATTTAAACCATGAGCATTTTTTTACCACAAACGTTAATAAAGTTTAAGTTTAATTCATGCACATTCGTGCATCGAACTAATTCATGCACATTCGTGTGAAACAATGTATTGGATCTGATTAGTTCATAACACTTGGAGGTATTTCAAGTAATTCTAAGATATGATATTCATAAAATAAAACACAGATGGAAACATTGAATGGGCATTGAGGAGTCTATACTATCAAAAAAAAATGCCGAATATAGCATCACTGTAGAATCTACTAGACCATACGTAGCCTATGCCATGACAACATGCCGTGAAAATGTTGTGCGTCCTTTCATCATATGCAAATCTTGTAGTTCCAAAACCGAGAACCAAAATTCGAAGCATTTTTGCTGAGCTTTGCGAGGCATTGTCTTTTTCTTTGTTTTTCTCTTTTTTTCCAACTCATTGACCACCTCATGGAGGTTTTCAATCAATGATCCAATCTCAAGCACCTCAAAGGAGGTTTTCACCTAAGATTTTTTATTTTTTATTTTTTATTTTTTTTCTACCCTACTGTACTTGAAAAAAAAAAAACTTTATCCTCATTAGTGTGCACTCCTCTTGTTATCCCTTAGATAATTCTTCACTATTGGACTGAGTTGACTAAATTTCCTCCTTAGAGTAGAATATCTTTTTCTTTTGAGTTAACTAAATGTTTACCATATGTTTGATGAAATATCTATCATGGAATAGGCATGTCTAGCTCAACTTATTGCTTGGGTTTTGATTGTTCATCATTATTTGCATCATTTACATGCTTCTAGAAAGTTACAATGAGTTTTGGGTAGTAGTCTAGAGGCTAGCCTAAAACGTCGATCAAATCTCAAAACTGTAAGAAAATAACTGGAGGATTTAGGTCATAATTGAATGGAGGTAAACTTGTGAGTGTAGTTATAATCTTCCAACAACATGGATGCAGTTATAGGACAAGGCGAGTGAAAAAGAGATCCAATTTAGGGATTGGCCACCTGAGTTGGCTATTTGTCTTGTGAGTGGTATGTAGTCTCTTAGGGATGTCAAAAAGATTTTAGTTTTTAGGCCCCACTTCCATAACTACTTGGAGGCTAGGTCATATCACAATGACACTCATCACATGTTTATCATGGCAAAATGTGAAATTGTGTAAGTGTGGGTCGGGGGGTTACACTTCTTGTGATATTTGAGCTCCCATTTTCAATTTCAAGCCACCACCACTTCTTTCTTCCCATTGCATACACCTTTAGAGAGGGAACTAAGGATATAACTAAAGCACAAGGTATAAAAGTACCCATCGTAGAGAAGGGGATTTGTAGATCCAAGTGTTCACATTCTCCTCACAAGGTGTAAAAATTTTATTTTAATAATAAAATTCAATTTATCATATTTCCATTAGGTTTCACATATAATATCTTGACTTATATGTTATTTTATATTTTCTTTTCATAGGTTTTCTAAATAATGTTTTGAAGGTCTTAACAACCATTTTTTATTGTTAGGGTTGTTTGTCAAAGTGGATTAAGTGATGGATTTTGGTACATTTGTAAAAAAATTCATATTAACAAGGTCCCTTCTAAATGTTGCTTGAAGAAGCCCGAGAGGGACATGGTAGAATGATGTGACCAATGACATTGTGTTGAATAGGCCTAGAGGATGATGTGGCACCATGCACAATTGACATGTCCCAAGAATATTTGAATTTTTTGGGTGACAAAGAGGGCCAAATCTATGTGACACATGTCACCTCTCAAAAGATATCATGTGACTCTGTGATGTCATCATGATGAAATGGGTGTCACCAAGGGATAATGTGGTATAGCTTCAATTGTTGTGCCAAGTGATGGTGTTTGGAAATGCCTTCCTATGATATCACATTTTCAAAACTCTACTGAAGTCATGATGGTGGAGGTAAATCATATGATTCTTTAGGAGCTTGGATGTTCGAGGAATTTTTCTTAAGTGCAACCACATGAAAGGTCCAAACCCAACTAGGAGTTAAGTGCATCTAGTGTAATGGTGCATGGTGACAACCATGATTGTATGGATAATGATCTTAGTTTCTCTAAGTGCTTAGAAATTATAATTAAGCACTAAAGACCAATTAAGAATTGAAATATTTTTGTTGTTGTTGTTGGAAAGCAAAGAACTATGTATAAAAGAGGATTTTATGTTATGATGCGAAATGTGTTGTAAAATTATATGTTACAGAGCAATGGAACACATAAAATATTGCAGAAATATAAACACAGGAAACATATAAAACAAGAAATACACATATATACATGGTTCACCCAGTTTGGGCTATGTCCACGGAGAAATAGTGAGTCCTTCTTTTTATATTATCCATCAAACTGAAGAGATACAACCTACAACACGTCCGTTGTAATTCTATCTTCGCTCTCAATCTCCTCTCTTGTCCTCACTTAGAATACAAATATACATAGACGCAATAAAATTCCCTCATATATAGTGACAGGTTGCCTTCTAGGGCTAAAAACCCTAAATTAAACATAACTTCTAGTGTGAGATATGTGCCTAATGAACGACCAAGATTGACTATGAAATTACAACATTTTACAAGGAAATTTTATATTTATTCTTAGCTTCGGGGGCACTGCCCTCGATCCCCCCACCAGGGGGAGCTCCAAAAGGTTGCAACCGCTCCCCCTCGACCCCACCCTTCAGCAAATATTTTATGGGCAGCGTTGCCGCCGCATTACAAACTCGGGTCCAATACGGCAATACCTTTGAATACAGAAGATAATGAGGCTCCACACCCAACAAAATGATGGATAACTACGAGAAAGTGTGAAAATTAAATGATATTGTTTTCATTAAAGAAGGTGGCAGGGAATGAGGATGTGAAGGAGTCTTGTGAGACTTCTGTTGGTAAGGATTTATGATGATATTCATCACTCTATAATTGAGTACAAAGAGCCAAAAATATATAACTTTAAGTTCATAACACGTATGTGAGAAGCCTTGGTGATGAAGCATTCTCTCAAGGAGTAGATAATTAATTGAAGTGTTTCTTCTTCAGCCTAGAGAGGAGTAAATAAAATCCTATTCTTGATAAATGTGCATATTACATTAAAGAAAAGAATAACAACAGGGAGTATGAGTTGAATGGGTAAAAGGAGCAACATTGTAAGAAAGGATAGTGTAAATAGTGACCAACAAAACAACAAAGTGAGTGAATTAATGAAGTTTAGGGCCCAAGAGAGAGGTAGTGTGTGCCTACAGAAGATTGAGAAGGATATTTAGGTCAAGGATTTGTAGAGGAGAGTGGGGTGATAAAAGGGAAATGAGTTAAATAAAAAGTGAATTAAGGCGCTAGAGGTCTCACTTTAAAAATCCCATGAAAGAGTAGATCATAGTGGTAGAAGTGGGTGTGTTCCTGCAAAGATTTAAGCTTTGTTCCTTAAGTAAGCTTGAGCTTTCTGATATAAGGGGGTTTGAGCTTCATTTGAGTTTGTGCTATCAAATATTGATTTAAACATAGTTGGTGCTTTTATTTTACATCACAATACCAATAGAGTTTTGGTGGTTTTTTCTCTTGGAAGGATTTTGACATTAAATCAATATGTACATATGTGATGTGATTGTCTTTTTGTTGTGTATAGCTTACATATTGATGCACAATTTCTTAAAATTTTACAAAATTGTATAATTATGGATTCACCACCTCCCTTCGAGTAATTCGAGATTCTCAACAATTAATATGATAACAAGATCCTTCAAGAACAAGTTAACCATTGGAAATTAGATCCACATGAAATAAAGGTAAATGAGGAAAATCAAGATGTCTAGTTATGTATTTGATGGAGTAAATCACATATTTTAGAGATTCATAATGGAATCATACATCATGTCTCTTGGATTCAATTTATGGGCAATAATAGAATCTACATACACAATTATGATAACTCCACTTACAAGTTTGATGAAATAAGACCTTACAATAATAATGCAAATGCCATGAACCTCATCATCACTTGTGGTAACGAGTATGAATAGAAAATTTGATTCACTACAAGTCAACCAAAAAAAATTTGGGACAAGCTCAAGTGCTATTATAAGGGAAATAAGAGGATAAAGCAAGTAAAACTTCAAACTTATAGAATGAAATTTAGAATTACAAGGATAAATGTTGGTGCATATATAATTGAATAAGTATTTAAAGTTGATGAAGTATCTAATATGATTAGAGTCCTTGATGAATACATTATGGTAGTCAATTAGAAAGTCTTAGGATCTCTCCCAAAGAGGTTTAATGGAAAGATGTGAGCCATAGAATAGATGGCACAAGCAAAGACTCTAAAAATGGAGCAACAGCATGGAACGCTCATTACACTTGATATGAGAATTGGAAGTGAGAAGTAGGAGGAGGGGAAGCATCATTTAAAGCCTCAAAGAAATACAAAGAGCACAAAAGACACCAAGATTTCTCCATCTATGACAGAGATGAGCAGATGGCCCTCTTTGTAAGAAAATTCACATTTGATATGAGAATTGGAAGTGAGAAGTAGGAGCAAGGGGAAGCATAATTTAAAGCCTAAAATAAATCCAAAGAGCACAGAAGACACTAGGATTTCTCCATATATCACTAGATGAGGAGATGGTAGGGTTTGTAAGGAAATTCAAAAGGTGGTGGGGAAAATACTAATATAAGCTACCATTTAAGTGTTTTGAATGTGGTAGAGTAGGACATTTTGCTTGTAAACTTCCAGGTAAATTCAAGAAGAAAGAAAAGGTGAAAGAAGAGGAGAGTTGAGACAAAGCTAAAAAGTATGAGAAAAAAGAGGACTTAAGAGAAAAAGATATTCTACTCTAAGGAGGATAGTTAGTGAATTGAGTCCAATAGTGAAGAATTATCTAAGGGATAACAAGAGGAGTGCACACTAATGACATTTGAACGTGACACTAAGTTGGAAGACAAACCAATTTCTCATAAAGGAATGGTGGAACTAGAGGAAGAGGACGAAGATTGAGAAGAAGAAAAAGCTACTAAAAGAGAAACTCTTGAGAGGTGAAGAAAGTATGTATATCTCCAATAATGAAGAATTTAGAAATTATAAAGTTAATCTAGAAGAGACTCTCAAGCTTAAGGATATTTTAGTTTAACAATTAAAGGATAAACAAAAGAGTGATGATAGAGCAGAGGATGAAAATGAAGCACTAAACCTAGAGGGGTCAAAATGTTAAAGAAAATCTGTAAGTCTAATGAAAGTCATTATATAATATCATGAAATCTGTAATCATTATATAATATTATAAAATCTGTAATTCTAAACAAAATCATTGTAGAATATTAGTTAACAATCAATATGATAAGTTGATATAAAGGAGGAAAAGAAAAAATTGAGATGAACTTTCGCATTTTTCTCGACTAAAAGGCATAGCATTTAAGAATCACGATAATCATTCTTCAAATCATGAGCTTTTTTTACCACAAACGTTAATAAAGTTTAATTCATGCACATTCGTGCATCGAACTAATTTTCAGATCTATTGGATCTAATTAGTTCATAACACTTGCAGGTATTTCAAGTAATTCTGAGATATGATATTCATAAAATTAAACACAGATGGAAACATTGAATGGGCATTGAGTCTATACTATCAAAAAAAAATGCCGAATATAGCATCACTGTAGAATCTACTAGACCATACGCATCCTATGCCATGACAACATGCCGTGAAAATGTTGTGCGTCCTTTCATCATATGCAAATCCTGTAGTTCCAAAACCGAGTACCTGCTTTCTGATTTCGGAACAACTCGAAGCATTTTTGCTGAGCTTTGCGAGCCATTGTCCTGTAAGAATGCTGCTTATATTGATGGTGTAAGAACCATAGGAATCATTGGGTTTCTCACAAATAGAAATAATGATATCCTGTGATTTTGTAATGTGAGATCCACGGGAAAAGCCATGCAGTGGTGATATGCGGTGGTCTTCAAGTCTCACTAAAACCTCTCCTTCTAAATTACACACAGTAACTGTTTGCCACCAACGGTCCCAGCAAATGAACTTGGAAACTTTATGTAAGTAGTGCGGTCGGCATGCAGTGCGAATATTTGTTTTCTTTATGCAAACAGGATTTTTACCGCTAATATCCATTACTTCCAGCTCCCCCTTTTCTCCCCGTTGCAAAACCATTCTGTCATAGCCACATAGTTCAACGAATTCCCAACAACTCTCTTTCAGGAAAAATTCTTTACGAAAAATTCCATCGCTTTTGGAATAAATCCTGAACAGAGTGGATTTTCCTTTGACCTTTTTACAGATCACGATTTCAGTATTTCCTGGACCTCCAAATGTAAATTCAGTATGATATTGAAAACAGATGACTGTAATTTTTCAGTTCAAAGACCTTGAACACCCCCCTTTCTGAGAGATTATAAATCACGCCCCTGCAATTTGGAATATCAAATTTCCAATCACAGATTACGGACTCACCCTGGAACAACTCTTCGTGGGTTGTAGCTCCTATTTTTATGCATTCAATTGGAATGCTTATAATCCTTCGCCCTCGCAGACCCTCAGTAACTATTATCAAAGACTCATTATGCGGATTATAAACGCAAAACAAGGATTTCCATGGTAGCTGGCTCATAATAGGCCGGCCATTATCTATTTTTAGACGCTGGTGCAAAGGGGGCTGGCCATCGTTACCATAATCTAAATTAAAACTGAACGGAACTATACAGGTACCATTCTTGGTCATATGAATATAACACACTGTGCTATGTCTTATCACCACTTCTGTCATTTTACCGAATCCATTGGTGAATGCAGCTACATGATACTCTCGAAAAATATTTGGTAGCTTTTTGTTATTGCTACCAAACTCTCGGTAACGGAGCACATCAAAACTATTAAAAGAAGCGGAGTAATCCCTTACCATTATTCCTCTTTGTTGCTGTTCATGAGGTTGGACATCATTGCTTAAATCCTTTGCGCTCGTAACTATGTCTGGTGGTGCCCATGATACAAGATTTGTTGGATTTTCTTCCCCATGCCTATTAGGGTTTTCCATTGCCTGTTGTAGAATCACAATAGTGCACGTTGAATGTATCTACCAGATAATTACAACATTCACTCACACTGGTTTTCGTCCTTAGGATCAAAACTAGAAAAAGAATAGATAGATAGATTCAGGATGCCCACAATGCTTAGCTCTTATCTCCTTTTAAAGACGGGATGAACTCTCTAGAACCCTTATTTTATTGTTTTACTCAAAAAATGAAGGTTAATACCATGGGTCAATACCATGGGATCATGATGGTATAGACCCATTTTGGAGTCTTTATGGTAATAGTCTAAGGATTATGCTTTTTTCCCTCAAGGTTGTGGAAATTCCCACCATTTTTTTTAAAATTTTGGGAGGGATTTTCATAAATCCAAGTAAAACCTGTGTAAATTCATAATTTTAGGTGTCCAATACTTTTTTTGATGGTGCCTAATCCAATTCCACCTTAAAAAACATGATTCAAACACTGTGTCTACAAGATTTTATGAGATTTTTTTAGGGTATTCTTTCAATTTTGGCAGTCAATTCCTCCGCTCTTTATCATTGTTCAATACATTGACACATATTCCAATATGCCATGTAAAATGGGTAGTAGTCTAACTAGAGGGAAGAATTGCCCCGAAGGTTATGGAAATTCTGGTCATATTTAGAGAAAATTGGGCCACTATTTTTGTAAATCCAATTTATAGTTGTTAAACTTCAAAATATTAGGTGTCCTAGATGTTTTTGATGATGGTCAATCCATTTCTAGCATCAAAAACAAGATTTTTTGAAATTTTTTTCTCGGGATTCTCGCCCTCGAGCAATAGCCTTGTTAGACAACTCCTTAAAATGGCATATTAAAAAGGTAATTTAAATTACCCAAATTTAAATTAAAAAGTAAATTTAAAATTTAAAATTTAAATTTAAATTACTCAAATAAACATTACTTTGATCAAAATAACC
>APFE030599953.1:19822-30686 GCA_000404065.3 Pinus taeda | reverse complement strand
GGAAATTAATACACATATACAATTAAATTCTGTCATCACACTATTAATATTGTGAATTAAAATAGGTTATATTTCCAAAATTACTGTGAAATAGATTTAAAAAAAATATTGATAATAAAAATCAAGAATATATTATTTTTATGTTTTATTTAAAAAACTTAAAAAACTAAATAAAATGAAATTGATATTTGATTTAAAAAATCTCAAATATCCATAGATCCTACAAATTCCGAACACTCGCTATGGAAATCTCTCACTGTTTATTAAACTCAAATTGCTGTTAATTCGTTCGAAATTCAAACTCACATCATAATAGTTTATTAAACTCAAATCGCTGTTAATTAATTTGAAATTCAAACTCACATCATAATAGTGATTCATTCGAAATTCAAGGAACTGCTCACCTCGGCTTGCGCCGGCAACACGATCCTCGACTTCTTGCCGCCAATTTCACCATCCTCGGTTTATTTGATGCTCGTCGAGATTCTTGGTTCGAATCCAATGCAAAACGAGGGCGCCGAGGTGAGCCGGGAAGTTGTGAGTCGCGTATAGCCTGGTGGGAATATAACTTGGTAAACGAGGGAGCAGAGGTGAGCTGGGAAGTTGTGAGTCACGTGTAGCCTGGTGGGAATATAACTTGGTAGCGGGGGTGAGCCGTGAAGTTGTGAGCTCGGAATATTCGACGCAGCGGGATGTATAACTTGGTATAAGTTTACACCCAGGAATTAGGTGACATTGCCATCAGAACGGAGAGGCAATACAAGGCAAAGGGAGTGGAAATGACAATGTAGAGAAATAGGCAAGAGCAGAGAGCCAACATGGTTACTGGACCTCTTCTGGAGGGACCCCTGGGCTCCATCGCCAAAGGAAAGGACGATAAACGTACGCCATTGCATGTTATGCCCATCAATAGACGGAGTATCAAATAAACCGAGAAATTTGCCGTCAAGAAGCCGAGGATGATAAACCCAGAAATTTGCCGTCAAAAAGCCGAGGATGGCATTGTCCGCGCAAGCCAAGCTCAGCAAATCATGATAGTGATTCATTCGAAGATTGTATGAATAGAGCCAGTTAAATTACAAGCCTATGCAGATCGGTAACTCGATAATACAGGTGGATTTAGATTGAAAGGAGATCATAAATTTCGTCAGCACAGATGGATTCATTGAAATAAACCAGAGGGACATTAAACCTCCACAACTTAAAGGAGATCATAAATTTCGTCAGCACAGATGGATTCATTGAAATAAGCCAGAGGGACATTAAACCTCCACAACTTAAAGAAATATTAATTAAATAGAGAAATAATAAGCCTAGGTTAATTCCTAAAAAGAGGCGAATGGGTTAAGTTAACAATAACTAACACACAATAGATGAATTAAATGACTAAAAGGCCGAAGTAAATCCTTTCTTAATCGAAAATTGAATTAATTCAAACCAGCAGACACGTGGAGCTGCTGCAAAACTATTCACATACCTGTAATTCTACGATTTCATTTTGTGAATCTTATAGTGGGAATCCTATAGCCACTGGCATTTCCCTATTTCTTCCATTCAGTTCTCCCAATTGTCTGCATCTAAAATATTTGCAAACAAAAGATTATACACTAAACTCAAGCATGAAGAGATTAAAATTGTTGAATCATTTAAAAAGAAATCAAGGAAAAAGAAACTACATCCATACATACCAGTAACTCGATCTCGATTTTATTTTCTGAATCCTATTTCCTTACCTCTTTCCATTCAATTCTCCCGGCATACGATTGTCTGCATCTAAAATATTCGCAATCAAAAGGTTATTCATTGCACCGAAAGAACACCAATAAAATTGAGAAACAAATTTCGGTGCACCGAAAGAACTGAGAAATAGCCAAAATGCAACAGTTCTACCAATCAAAACCAAAAGAACACGTCTTATAAGAAAAATACAAGAATATTATGGAAGAAGGGATGAAAATAACATAATATTCATAGAAGCAAATTTAAAAGAAAAAAAATATGTTGCACAGAGAACAATGCAGGATTGGTCTAAATGACAGAGGCGATAAACAACAATTGAAGCCTGGTTTTAAACTCATCGAGCTGCATGACCGTTGAGTATAGAGATGTTGTTTTTTGCTTTTCCAAGTTGAAATAGAGCGTTGCTTTTGTGTTCTTGTAAATCGAAATCGAGTGTTAGTTTAAGCTTTCTAATTACGACTTAAAATGGAATGGGGTGTGTTTTAAGATGGTATCAGTGGGTGTATGGGAGAGTGGGTAGGTGGGTGGATGGGCACGCAGGCGGAGGCGGACTTGATTTTGAATATTGTGCAGATTTTTCAGACTTGATTTCGAATATTGTGCCGATTTTTCATTTTATTTACAGTGGGTGATATAGAGGGAGAAGTGCCTTCTTCCACTACTTCTCATCATCCTTGTCCGCACGCCCATCCAGCCACCCACCTACCGCTACCACTAGCTTCTTAGAACACACCGTTCCATCAAGCTTACCCGGATCTGTGAAGTAGTGGTCACAATTTTATTTTATTTGTGAAGTAGTGGTCACAATTTTATTTAATGGAGGTGAATTTATTGAATTGCTGCTAATTTTATCTTAATTAATGAAAATAACAAATGAATATTCATATCAGAACAAGAACATAATTCATCGAAGTTTTATTTCTCTTTTGAATCCTAATTGTTTTGCATCTCTTTTGAAATTTGTAAAAGAATCCTAATTCTTTTGCATCTCTTTTGAAATTTGTTTCTATGAAATCTGCATGTTAGATGTAAAGGTCCGCGGATTTATTCTTATCTATAGACCAATCTTTCCCATTTTCTATTTTTTTTTCTAAATTGGTGATAAAAATTGATACGGAATTTCACTCTAAAAAATTTGTTGATATGCTATATTGAATTGATAAGATTATTTATATTCAATAGGTAATTTGATTTTGAAATTTTACTTTCACAAAATCTGTCACCTTAAATTGGAAGGCATGATAATGTTTTTTAAATTCATGTGTGGTTTACTATTAACGAACTTATTAACAAACTTTTAAATTACTACGCCTAAATACTCAGTCATGACTTGCTTCATGCGCCTAAATACCAGATCATGAAATTGAGGTTATGAAAACTAGTATTTAAGGAGAAGAGTCTTACTGTCATTAAATACTATGTAATAGGTTATAATTATAGTGTTAGAGTAAAAAAGAGTTCATGGAAATTTAACTATTAATTATAGCTTACATACAGAAATTTTCACTGCCATTAAATGTTAAGTCATCGGTTATAAATTTTAGTGTTGAGTAAGAGTTTATAGAATTATGACACTTATTATTTCTTACCACAAAGAGAACGTGACTAATTGCTTTGCTATGTAGTTTGTTTCCTTTCTTTATATATAATATATATATATACATATATATATATATTTTGAGTGGGAAAAAACAATAATAATGTTGTTTTTTTGTTTTTTTTTAATTTTTATATATTTTTAATTTATTTATATTGTTTTAAGTAAATGAGAAAATCTATAGTATTTGAGTTGTTAAATCAATAAGATGAGTTTAGATAAGTCTAGTTAATCAAAATGGCTTTTATTCTTTTAGGAGAATTTGGTTAATTTAAATTATCAAAAAAAACTACATAAATGAAATCACTTTTTTAACCCTTCACAATATTTACATAAGTGCTTATAGTCTGCCCAACATCATGAACATTTGTTATTATATTATATGACTTGAACTTGTGAATAATTACAGTTCTATTATGTTTTAATTTAATTATTAGGGAACATTTACAATTAACCTCGGTGGGTTCATCATTTTTTATTGAATATATAAATATCATTTTATTTATTAAAGAGGATCCATATTCATTTTTCAAATTTTATAAGCACTTTATAAAATTTGGTTTAGTATTAAAAATATATATTTTATGCTATTATTAATATTAATGTATTTTTAATTACAAATACAAATATTAAAACTACAATAAATTTTTAATAAAGTTTATAAAACTATTATTTTTATTATTAATAAAAATAAATTTAAAATAATCTTAATAAAAGAAAATTTAATATGTTTATGACTACATGTAAAATTGGTATTATGTTCTTCCAAACAATTCTTGTTGAAGTTTGCTATGAGAATTTAGCTAATTTACACTACAAGTCAAATCCTAAACCCTAAACCCTAAAACCTAAACCCTATGCATTTTATAACATTTAAAACCCTAAACCCTAATAATTTTATAACATTGTAACACATGTTTTGTGATTTTTTTGAAGCGTTTATTAAAAGCATTTACTAAAGTGTTATAAACCCTAAACCCAAAGGAATTTTATAACATTTTAAAAAGTGTTTTATAACTTTTTTTAAAGTTTTTATTAAAAGCATTTACAAAAGTGTTATAAACCCTAAAACCTAAGCATTTTATAAAATTTCAAATACCAAACCCTAAACCCTAAACACTTTACAAGATTTTAAACCCTAAACCCTTAGAATTTTATAGCATTTTAACAAGAATTTTGTAACTTTTTTTAAGTGCTTATTAAAAGCATTTACTGAAGTGTTATAAACCATAAATGCCATCCATAAACCGTAAGCATTTTATTGCAATTTAAAAAGTGTTTTGTATATATATTTTTAATTGTTCCTTAAAATTATTTACTATGGTTTTATAAACCCTAAACCTTAAGAATTTTATAACATTTTAAACCCTAAAAGGTAAGCATTTTATCACATTTTAAGTTTTCATTTACTAAAGCATTATAAACCCTAAACCATAATCCCTAAGAGTTATATAACTTTCTAAAACCTAAACCCTAAGCATTTGATAAGATCTTAACAAGCATATTGTAAATTTTGTTTGTGTTTATTCAAAGAATTTACCAAGGTGTTATAAAACGTAAACCCAAAGGATTTTTTAACATTTTAAACCCTAAACCCTAAGCCTTAAACCCTAGACCTTAAGCATTTTATAACATTTTAACAAGTGTTTTATAACTTTTTTTAAAGTGTTTATCAACAAAACTTACTAGATCTTTATAAACCTTAAACCCTAAACCCTCAACATTTTATCACATTTTAAACCCTAATTACTAAACCCTAAGCATTTTATAACATTTTAACAAGTGGTTGTAAACTTTCTTTAAATTTTTATTAAAATATTTTAATTAAGTGTTATAAACACTAAAGGCTAAAATATAAGAATTTTATAACATTTTAAAAAGTGTTTCATAACTTTTTTTAATACCTTAATCTAAACCTAAACCCTAAACCTTAAAACAATTGAATAAAGTGTTATAAGCCCTAAACCCTATATCCCAGACCCGAAATGCTAAAAATATTTACTAAAATGTGATAAACCTTAAACCGTAAAAATTTTATAACATTTTAAACCCTAAACCATAAACACCAAACACCAAACCCTAAGCATTTTAAAAAATTTAAAACCCTAAACCCTAAAACCTAGACCCTAAGAATTTTGTAACATTTTAAACCCTCAACAATTAACCCAAACCCTAAACCCTAAGCATTTTATAACATTTTAAACTATAAACCCCAAACCTCGAACCCTAAGCATTTTAAAAAAAAACTAAACCCTAAACCCTAAAACCTAGACCCTAAGGATTTTGTAACATTTTAAACCCTCAACTATTAACCCAATACCCTAAATCCTAAGCATTTTATAACATTTTAAAAAGACTTTTGTAAAAACTTTGAAGTGTTATAAACCCTAAACATTAATCCCTAAACGTGAAACCCTAAGCATTTTACGACATTTTAAAATATGTTTTGTAGATTTTTTTAAGTGTTTATTAAAGTAATTTTCTAAAGTGTTATAAACCCTTCACGCTAAACCCTAAGCATTTTACAAATTTCTAAAGCCTAAGAATTTTATAACATTTAAACAAGTGTTTTGTAACTTTTTTCTAATTGTTTATTAAAAGCATTTACTAAAATTCTATGAACAGTAAAACCTAAACCCTAAAATCAAAGAATTTTATAACATTTTAATTCCTAAACCCTAAACCTTAAACCCTAAGCATCTTATAATATTTTAACAATTGTTTTTTAAACAATTTTTTAAGTATTGATTAAAAGGAATTACTAAATCGTTATAAAATATAAATGTTAAACCCTATACCCTAAGAATTTTATAACATTTAAACTCTAAACCCTAAACATTAAGCATTTTATAACATTTTAACAAGTGTTTTGTAACTCTTATTTAAGTGTTTGTTAAAAACATTCACTCAAGTGTTATAAACCCTAAACCCTAAAATATAAGCATTCTATAACTTTTTTTAAGTGTTTATTAAAAGAATTCACTAAAGTTTTATAAACCCTAAAACCTAAACCATAAATCCTAAAACCTAAACCTCAGAATAATTTACTAAATTGTTATAAACCGTAAACAGTAAACCTTAAGAGCATTTACTAAGTGTTTTAAACCCTAATCTGTAACATTTTAATAACATTTTAAACCATAAACCCTAACAATTTAATAAAATTTTCGTCTCGAAACTATGCATATTGATCTAGATTATGGAAAGTAGAGAATACTTTAGGTAATGAAACATATTTCTCACTCCCTTACTTTAAACTGGTCACAAATCTACTTTAATCAAAATATGGACGCAGTTTAAATGTTACAAGTTATTTTGAGAGGATGAATTTTGTTTTGAAATGTATTTATATTAGTACATAATAATATAATTCCAAGGATAACATTATACTTTATACAATTGAATGCTCGCATTCTTAATAAGGTTAGGTAAACAATTTTTTTTGGTTAATTAAGTTTTTACTTGAAGTATAATTTTTATCATTTATTTCTATCCGAAATTCCTGAATATTGTACAACATTTAATTTTAAAAGAATAAATATAATGGTTATTTAAAGGTGGACAATTTTATCTAAATTTTGTAAACAATTTTAACATTTTTCTCACCATCTAACGTGGTAGGAAATACAAATAGGAGCAATATTTGTTCTTAGTTTATTAGTATATTGATATTGTTTATACGATAATATGTGATTTACAATTATACTCAATGTTATATAAGTTAATTTTAAATGTAAGGAGACACAAATTCATTTTTTATAAACATTCATACTTCCTTTATAATATATATTTTTAAAAAAATAGCATAGATATATCATAAATCCAAATCTATCAAGCTAAGAGTATGAAATCTTGGTTGTAAACCCTTCCTCAACTTTTGCACTCACAAAAAAGGTTTGGGCTGCGAACTATTTGATCCCTTTGGTGGCTTGATAGATATGGAATTAAGATAGATATAGATTGGTTCAAAATCACAATAAATTACTTTTTATGGTCTCTTAAAGTTTTGGTCGAAACATTTTTAAATTAAATGTAAACATGAAACAGTTCAAAAAATAATCAATAATCATTAAAAAGTATTTGTTAATATATTTTAATTTAAAAATATTTTAAATACTATATAATAAAAAACAATAATATATTTCCCGAAAATCTTTTAGGGTGAAATAAATAATAAGAAAAATAATCCTCTCAATATTCCTCCATAGACTGAAAAGTGCTCATTGAGATAAATTTGCAAAAATTAAACGAAATAAAACCCTAATTTAAAATAAACAAATTTCTAAGAAAATCTACACACTCTAGGAATTCCATGGTGTATAGGTATATGAATGACCTAGAAAGTCATTAGCTAAGTCACATCATTCCTCCACCAAATACTTAGAATTACTCAACTACATAAATTTACAACGAGTAGATCATATTACATTGAGACAAAGTATAAGACAAAATTTTATATATATATATATCCAACGAGAGGATCACGTTTCTCAAACTAATTGAAATTGAAAACAACATTATTTATAAACAAACAAATTAATTAAAAGATTATTTTTCCTTTTCTAATTAGAAATTATTAATTATCTATTTAAACAAATTAACACAAAAATATTAATAAAGGTGTGTTTCCTATTATGACATACATGCTATGAAAAAAAAATCACAAGTACTAATTTGTAATGAAAAAAATGCCACAATATTTTCATTTAAAAACAAATGAATCCAATCTAAGCCAATATTCTTTTCTTCTCATTTAAAATGTTTAATAATGGATCCAAAAAAAGTACAACTCCCTTGTCCTCTTCTATTTTTAATGAAAATTGTAAGTGCAAATCAAATAAAAATTTAAAGGCTAAATGAATCCAAAATTTAACATTAAGTTGGAAGGGCATGAGCATTAATTCATGTATCTCTTAAAGAAAGTCAAGAAATACATATTCATTGGCAAAAATGACAGATGCTAGCTCATAAAATCCATTTTTTAGAAAACTCAAATGATAATAGTATTCCAAATAATAAATAAATGAAAACGTTTGTATGAATATATTGATAAGGAAAATTGATTAGGCCAATAATCCCTCTCTCAGTCCCTCCCTTTGTTCCTCTCTCTCTCTTACTCTCTATAAATCTCTTCTCTCTGGATCTAACTATCTCTCTCTCTCTCTCACTTTTTCTCTAAGATTTTATTTTCTCTATTTCTGAATCTCTCAACCTCTCATTATTATCTTCCTCTCTCTATGAAGCCCTCTCTCTCTCTATTTGTCTCTCTGTCTCTCTTTGTTGTTGAATTCGTCTCTTCTTCCATATCTCTCCCCAACTCTATCATAATCTCGCTTTCCCTCCCTATCTCTTCGCATCTTTTTTAATCACTCTCTCTTCTTTTCTCCCTCCCTCTTTTTCTTTGTCTCTCTCTTGCTCTTTCTATCTCTTTTTCTCATTGTCTAAAAATGTTTATCTCTCTCACTCTCTCTTTCACATTGTATCCTTCTCACTCCCTCTCTATAAATATCTTACCCTGTCACTCCTTCTCTTCCTCTCTCTCTCTCTCTCTCTCTCTCTCTCTCCCTCTCCTGCTCACTCCCTCCCTCTCTAATTTCCTCTCCCTTCCTCCCTCTCTCCTCCTATATTTTACCCTCCCTCTCTCCATTTATCTCTCTCTCTCTCTATCTCTCTCTTTCTTGCTCATTCTCTACCTCTCTCTCTCACCTTATCTCCCTTTTTCTCTCTTTCTCTCTCTGTCTCACTCTCGCTCCCTCTCACTCTATCTCTCACTCTCTTTCCCTCTTTAAATATCTCTCTTACTCAATTTATCCATTCTCACTTGTTCTCTCTCTCTCTCTCTCTCTCTCTCTCTCTCCCTCTCTCTTACACCTCTCTTTCTCCCTTCCTCCATCCTACTCTCTCTATATTTCTTTTGTCTCTAACTCCAACTCTTAATCTCTCCCTCACTCTCCCTCCCCCTCTCTATTTCTCTCTTCCTTTATCTCTCACTCTCCCCGCATCTCATTCTCCATGTCCCTCATTTTATCTCTCTCATCATCTCTATATCTCCATCACTATCTCTATCTCCCTCACTCTCTCTATCCCCCACTATCTATCTCTATCTCTCTTTCAATATTCCTCTCTCTTTATGCTCCTCTCTCTCTCTCTCTCTCTTTATCTTTACCTCTCTCTCTAAACCTTCCTCTATGTTTCTTCCACTCCTCCCTTCTCTCTCTCACTTAATCTTTGTCTGTCCCTGTCCCTCTCTTTTTCTCTCTCCTCCTTTCTCTCATTCCCACCCCCCCCAACATCTCCTTAAGTATTTTACCCTCTTTTTGTCACTCTGTCTACCATTCCCCTCCAATCTCTCTCTTTGTTTCAGACAATCACTTCCTTCCTCCCTCCCTCCAAAAATACTATAGCCTAAAACATAAATCTTAAATCTAGATTCTAAACCAACATGGAATTGACCTTGTCTATCATTTTCTAAACCAACGTGGAATTGACCTTCTCTTTCATTCTTGTTGATTTATGGAATAGAGACAAACACTACACATGGGATAGATCATCGAAACGGATGAAGGAATTTCACTGTCAACTCTTTGATTGTTTTTTATTAATAAAAATGGAGGAGTACGCAGATGAAGAGAGCCCCAGTAAATTACATCCACATTTCTAAATGCATGGATGCAAGCAAATTAAATCATTTAAGAATGTGTTCAACACATACAAGTTGTTGTTTTTAGAATCCTTTCTTTCTTTGATTTTTCATATGGTTAGAGGGGCAGGTTCATCAACTTTTGTGCTTTCTCGGTTTTGTGCTTTTCAGAATCCTTTTTTTTGTGTGGCGGGCTGATTACCTTTTGTGCTTTCTTGATTTTGTACTTTTTTATTTTATCCTTATTTTTTTGTCTTTGAGTGTTTTCTCCTTCTTCTCCTTTTCCTTATTCTCAATATTTATCATAACAACCCATTCGACTTGTTTTTTTTTTCCTTTTCCTTGCTTCTTTTTTTTACATAGTTTTTACAAGGTATTTTATAATTTTCAATTTTTTTAATAAATTATCTGGATTTATCAAACATACATTTTATTTATTGATTAAACATTTATATAGTTTATCCTTTATGTTTTTTTTCCAAAAAATGTGTATATTTAAATTTCGATCTATTAAATATCAACAAAATTAAAAATACTAAAATATATATTTTAAATATTTAAAAATACAACTCAAAATAAAATCATTATTATTCCATTCATTTTATTACTACATTAATAATTTCGATTTTCTTGTTTTATAATCTTTCATTTCTAATTTCGTTTTACATATTATATTCATTCAATTTTACATAGAATATATTTATGAATTTCTTTAATAATAAAATATGAAATATATTTTCTAATTTATGTAAATATAAAGAATATGTAATTCAAATTTTCGTTATATCTTTATAAATAAAGGGGGAGCATGTTAAATAAATGCTCATTTTTTTTTTCTAATTTTAAATTATTAATGATCTATTGAAACAAAGTACAAGTCCTATATA
>APFE030599953.1:0-19710 GCA_000404065.3 Pinus taeda | reverse complement strand
AGTACAACTCCTATATAGTCTTCCCTGTTTTGTCAAAATTACAAGTGGAAAAAAGATTTAAGGGTTCCATAAATATGAACAATTTTTAATCTTATAGTAGTTTGGTCTAACTATAAATTCATGGTTTTATCCATGGGAGTCAATCAATAGAAATCTATGTGAAAAGTTGAGAGATGCTAGCTCAAAAATCTTATTATTTAAGGCCCTAATATCTTGAAAGTACAATAGTACATGGTAATTTTCTATACCTAATATAATAAGAAAAGCAAAGTATCTACCAACATAGAGCCATCTTTAAGCACAAATCTAACATGACCCCAGAGAGATCAAATTTCATGTGCAGAATTTTTTATAATGTAAAACACGATGTGTTTGTTTAGTGTTTGAATTGTATTTTTGAATTGTATTTTTGAATTATATATAATATTATATATATATATATATATATATATTATATTTATAGATAGAGAGAGAGAGAGAGAGAGAGAGATTTTTTTATATAGATCCATGTTGTCTAGATTTTGTCAAAGCAAATCAAAATAGGCTTTATTATTAAAATATTTTTTAAGTATATGTCAATATCAATTCTCATTAAAATATTTTATTGATAACCCGCATTGAATATTTTTTTTATATACAATATTAGAATGTTTTATTTTAACAAATTTGTTTCTATATATAAATATATATGAAGTTCATATCCACATAAATTAGTTGATATAGATCTTCAAATAGTTTATGTAAATCTCTTGTTGAAATATTTTTGAAAAGTATAAGGGGTAAAAATGTTACTCATATATTTTTTTACTTCTATTCATCTATTTTTATGATAGGCTACATGATTTTTCTAGTTATAACATAATTTTTTTATTTTTTATTTTATTTTAGAAGGGGACCGACCAACGAAAAAACTTACGAATCCAGCTCATACAAGATTGTAGAATAAGACTCTCTACTAAACTAGACTCTCAGCTTAAAGACAATATTACTTTAGATTATCAATAAAGAGAAGACTTGTGTAAATATATTGTGAGAAGAAACTAAAAGACACCTAGATATTCCAAGAAATTGAAGTTTCAAATCTTCATTTCTATTGATTTACAAATCCATACCTTGACCAATTAAGCATAAGTTTCAAATCTTCATTTCTACGGATTTACAAATCTATACCTTGACCAATTAAGCATAGTTGTGGAGAATTGAGGAGTTCTTAGACTTAGAGCTTGCTTCTAGGCTTAACTAAAACTCAAAAGAATGGCTTCATCTAAATATAAATACATAAATGCATACTTGTTACAACCCTAAAAAATGTGTTCAACCCACACACATCACTTATTGTAGTGGTTGTATATGCGTCTACTTAAAAGGATTTTATTATTTTTTCTATTTTTGCATTTTCTGAAGTTGGTGGATTATATTATAATAATTGGCCCGTAGGTTTCAGTTCTTTCTTCATGTTCTCATATTGTTATTTTTGGTTTTTTTTATAGCTTTATTATATTTTGAATTTTTTTAAATAAAATATATATTTATTAAATAATATTTAAAACATAATAATTATTCGTATTTAGTATTTTCATTTTTTAATTAGTGGCTTTCTTAATGAGTGTAATTATATTTTAAAATTCAACTTTTTCAAACAAATAAAAAAATATACTTAAAATATATGTTTTAAATATTAAAAAATTGGAAAGTAAGAATTCATATTATTACTAAAATTAATAATTTTATTTTTATTATTGGATGTGTTAACTTTTAATTTTAGTTAACATAAAATATATTTATAAGTATTTTTAATAATAAAATTAAAATAAATTTTATTATTTCATTTAAAAATTAACAATACCTAAAAGTAATTGTCAAATCTCTATTTTAATCGAGATAAAGATATTGAAATCTAATACACAAAGATTATCCCAAAAAAAGAATTCATCTAGATTGAAGCGTATTAAATGTAAATTCACAAAAAAATATGTAATGTGCCTGACTCTTGTATATATTGCATTCTTTATTTATTTTTTATTTAGACAAAATGTATATTCAAAAAAGAAATACATCATGGTAATTGACTGGCCAGACCTTTACATATGATACTTTCTTTATTTATGTTTTTATGTGGTTTCTTAATTATCTTTTGGATTGAAACCAACATCCATTCATTGCCGTCAAACTCTATAACGACAAAATTTCTTGATCCAAACTATGGTATCACAAACAACTCATCTCTGCATGGGAAAATGAAATTGTAAGATAATTTTACTTCGCTGCATGGAATATAAGTATTATATTGTATTATGGAAGCGTTGAAACAAATTTAAACCCACATGCATAAGTAGTGGGTGCCCTATGTGACAGGTATTGAGAGTAGTGGACGCTTGGCTAACATCTAACGTTCAAACAAGAGTAATGGGCGCGTGTAGTTTGTTATAATCTCTGACATATTCCACTCCCGTAGCTTTCATTGTCGGCATATTCACACAAAATCATATTATCTGACAAAAGCATCGGGCACCTGTAGTTTGTTATAATGTCTGACATATTCCACTCCCGTATCTTTCATTATCGGCATATTCACACAAAATCATATTCTGACAAAAGCATCATAAGCATGTTTATGATGGT
The DNA here is from genome assembly GCA_000404065.3 of Pinus taeda. Taxonomy (NCBI): domain Eukaryota; kingdom Viridiplantae; phylum Streptophyta; class Pinopsida; order Pinales; family Pinaceae; genus Pinus; species Pinus taeda. The sequence goes on along the minus strand of APFE030599953.1, from coordinate 17,088 downwards.
CAAGTTTGTTATATTTTGGGACAAGAAAGCAAATTATCGAAGCCACTTGCGTTTATATAATGAGAACTCGGAGTCGCACTCTGGTAATGGCGTCGATTAAACATTGGAGTCGACGCGTGTCAGAACATAAGCATGTTTACGATGGTCAAGTTTGTCATATTTTGGGACAAGAAAGCAAATTATCGAAGCCACTTGCGTTTATATAATGAGAACTCGGAGTCGCACTCTGGTAATGGCGTCGATTAAACATTGGAGTCGATGAAACCTTCAAAGAGCGTGGGAAGTACATATATTCGGTAAGGCTCGGAATTACAATTTTCACTTTGACTACTTATTAAATTTAGTTTTATAAATTTCAAAATTAATTACAAAGATCTATAATATTATTAAGCTACATTTCAAATTAGTGTTGTAATATATATACCACCGATATCAAATCTTCTAATTAGTGTTGTAATATATATACCACCGATATCAAATCTTCTAATTAAGATATTTGCCTTTGCGGTATAGCTAAATTGTATAAATATTTTTGTACAAATAAGCTCACATAATTTCTACTAAATATTTCTTTAATACTCGAAGTTAAATCTTGTTGTACAGCGTGAGCCTATAAATATACATACGGGATTTGATACATGAGGACATAATCTCTCATACAGATGAACATGAAGCACCTGTAAGAGTCGTTATTTAGCCTGGAAGAACATCTTCTCTCCATAATTCATTGTTGTAATAGATGGCATTTATCGATAATTCCTTCATCTACGAAAAAATTTCACTCTAAAAAATTTGCTGATTTGGTATATTGAATCGATAAAATTATTTATATTCAATCGGTAAATTGATTTTGAAATTTTACTTTCAGTCTGTCACCTTCAATTCATGTGTGGTTTACTATTAATTATCTTTTGAACTCATGTACACATGGAAACAAACTTTTAAATTACTGCTCAGTCATACATCGCTTCCTTGGCCTAAATACCCGGTCATGCAATTGAGGTTATGAAAACTAGTATTTAAGGAGAAAAGTCCGTCTTTACGGTAATTAAATAGTATGTGATAGGTTATAATTATAGTGTTAGAGTAAGAAAGAGTTTATGTAAATTTAGTTAATAATTATAGCACTCATTATTTCATTACAGAGAGAAATTTTCACTACCATTAAATGTTAAGTTATAGAAAATAAATTTTAGTGTTAGAGTAAGAGTTTATAGAATTATGGAATTTATTATTTTTTACTACAAAGAGAATGAGACTAATTGCTTTGCTATATAGTTTGTTTTGTTTGTTTTTATATGTTTTATATAAATATATTATATATTAGTTTTAAGTCAGTGGCAAAAACAATTAATTAACAGTTGTTGTTTTTTTTTTTTAATTTCTATATATTTTTAATTTTTTATATTGTTTTTAAGTATTTTTATATTGTTTAAGTAAGTGGAAAAATCTATAATAATAATTTGTTATTTTTTTAGGATATTTTTGAAGTAAATGAGAAAATCTATAATAATTAAGTTGTTAAATCAACAAAATGAGTTTTATGGTTAGTGTGTTTCAATTTTATTTCACATTTACTCTTTTTCAAAATGTTAGTGTGGCTAAATTCTTTTTACTAATGCTAATTTTGTATTTGTAGACAGAAATATTTTGAATATCTTATATTATTTAATATTAATTTTATAATTTTTTTTATAATTTTATTATTATATTTTATTTATAGATATTTATTCATATTTATTCATATAGGTTTATTTATTAAAATTGGAAATAGGAAAATTGGTTTTCCCCATTTTTATATTAATATGGAAGGTTGATTGTTTTTTCTCATATTAATTTGTTTAGCTTAGGTTAAAATATGATATGCTAGGATAGGCTAGGCTCAACTAGGATAGGCTAGGCTATGTCAGGTTAGGCAAAGCAAGGAAAGGTTAGGTTAGGCTAGGGTAGGTTATGTTAGTGTAGGCTAGGCTAGGCTACACTGAATTAGTATAGGCTAGGTAAGCATAGGCTAGGTAAGGATAGGCTAAGTTAGGCTAGGCAAGGTTACGCTAGGCTAGGCTATGCTAGCTTAAGTTAGGCTAAGTAAGGAAAGGCAAGGAAAAGGCTAGCTTAAGCAAGGTTAGGCTAGGCTAGGCAAGGTTAGGCTAGGTTAGGCTAGGCTAGGCTAGGTTGGGTTACGTTAGGTTATGCATTGTTAGCGTAGGGTAGGTTAGGTTATATTACATTAGACTAGGTTAGGAAGGGCTAGGCTAGGCTAGGCTAGGTTATGTTAGGCTAAGCTAAGCAAGGCTAGGATAGGTTATGCTTGGATAGGCTAGGCTAGGCTAGGCTAGGATAGGTTAGGTCAGGCTAGGCTAGGTTAGGTGAGGCTCGGCTATGTTAAGTTAGGCTAGGCTAGGTTATGTTAGCCTAGGATAGGTTAGATTAGCCTAAGTTAGGGTCAACTAGGCTAGGTTATGCTAGGCTAGGCTAGGCTAGGCTAGGCTAGCCCAAGGTGAGCTAGGTTAGTCTAGTCTAGCCTATGTTAGCCAAGGTTATGTTAGGCTATGCTAGATTAGCCTAGGTTAGGCTTGGCTAGGCTAGACTACATTACATTAAGTTAGGCTACGCTAGGCTAGATTAGGCTAGGATAGGCTAGGCTAAGTTAGGCTAGGTTAGCTTAGGTTAGGTTAGCTTAGGTTATGCTAGGCTAGGTTAGGATAGTTTAGGATAGGATAGCTTATGCTAGGTTAACTTAAGCTAAGGTAGGGCTAGGCTAGGCTAGGCTAGGCTAGCGTAGGTTAAGCTAGGCTACGTTAAGTTAGGCTAGGCCAAGATATGTTAGGCCAAGCTAGGCTAGGCTAGGCTAGGCTAGGTTAGGCTAGGCTATGCTATTCTATAATAGGCTAGTCCAAGATAGGTTAGGCTAGGTTAGGTTAGCCTAGGCTAGGTTAACCTAGAATAGGTTACGCTAGGCTAGGATAGGATAGGCTACCCCGTGGTAGGCTAGGTTAGTCTAGGCTTGGTTAGTCTAGGTTAGATTAGGCTATGATAGATTAGGTTAGGTTAGTATAGTTTAGGATATCATATGTTAGGCTATGCTAGGTTAGGCTAGTTTACAATAGGCTAGGCTAGGCTAGGCTAGGCTAGGCTAGGCTAGGTTATACTAGGCTAGGCTAGCTTAAACTAATATAGGCCATGCTATGCTAGTCTTCGCAAGGATATGTTATGCTAGGCTAGGCTAGGTTAGGTTAAGCTAGGCTAGGCCAAGCTAGGCTAGGATAGCTTAGGCTAAGCTAGGATAAAATATGCTAGCTTAGGCTAGGCTAGGCTAGCCCAAGGTAGGTTAGGTTAGTTTTGGCTAGGCTAGGCTAGGCTAGGTTAGGTTAGGTTAGGTTAGTCTAGGCTAGGTTAGCTTGAGCTAAGTTAGGCTAGTCTACGTTAGTCTAGGCAAGGATAGATTAGGCCAAACAAGGCTTGCGTAGGCTAGGCTAGGTAAGCGGAGGTTAGCCTGGTTTAGGCTAAGCTAGGCTAGGATAGGTTAGGTTAGGTTAGGATATGTTAGGATACGTTAGGTTAGGTAGGCTAGGTAAGTCTGGTAGGCTAGGAAGGCTAGGTATATTCACTATGCTAGTAGGTCCACTAGGCTAGGTAGGCTTGGTTACGTTAAGTTAGGTAGGCCCAACTAGTCTAGGCTATGCTAGCTTATGCTAGGTTATCTTAGGTTAAGTTAGGCTAGCTTAAGGTAGGTTACGTCAGGTTAGGCTAGGCTAGGTTTTCCTAAGATAGGTTAGGCTAGGCTAGGCTATGCTAGGTTAGGTAAGGTTGGGCGAAGTTAGGTTAGGTTAGGCTAGTTTATTTAAGGTTAGGCTAGGCTACCTTAAGCTAGGTTACCCCATGCTAGGTCACCCTAGGTTAGCCTAGGGTACCTTTGGTCAGGGTATTCAAGCTTAGGATAAGCAATGCTAGGCTAGGCTAGGCTAGGTTATGCTAGGCTAGACTAGTCTAGGCAGGGTTAGGCTTGGTTACACTAGGCTAGGTTAGGTTATGTTAGGCTAGGCTAGGTTTGGCTAGGCTAGGTTTGGCTAGGCAAGGTTAGGCTAGTTTAGGTTAGGCTAGGTTAGGCTAGGTTAGGCTAGGCTAGGCTAAGTTAGGTTTGGCTAGGATTGGATAGCCTAGGTTCAACTAGGCTAGGGTAGCTCAATCTAGGTTAGGTTAGGTTAGGCTAGGCTGGATTAGGCTAGGCAAGGATAGGGTAGGCTAAGGTAGGGTAGGCCAAGTAGGGTAGGCTAGGTAAGGTAGAGTATGTTAGGATAGGCTAGGTAGGTTAGATAGGCTAGTTAAACTAGGTAGGCCAGGTAGGCTGGGTTAGATTAGGCCAGGTTAGGTTAGGCTAGGTTAAGGGAGGTTAGGTAGGCTAGGCTATGCTAGGTTATAATAGGTTAGGGGAGGTTATGCTAACCTAGGCTAGGCTATGCTAGACTAGGTTAGGTTAGGTTGTGATAGGATAAGTTAGGTTAGTTAGGCTACGTAGGTCCCATAGGCTAGGTAGGCTTGGTTAGGTTAGGGTAGATAGGCTAAGTAATCTAGGTATACTAGGTTAGGTTAGGTTAGGATAGGTTAGATTTGGTAGCCTAGGTAGGATAGGCTAGGCTAGCATAGGTTAGGTTTGGCTAGGTTAGTTTAGACTAGGATAAACTAGGATGGACTAGGCTAATGTAGGTTAGGCTAAGCTAGGCTAGGGTAGGCTAGGTTAGGCTAGGAAAAGCTAAGCTAGGCTAGGTTAGTTTAGGCTCGGTTTAGTTATGGCAGGCTAGTTTATGTTAAGCTAGGTTGAGCTAGGCTAGGGTAGACTATGGGATATTATGCTATGCCAGGCTAGGTAGGCTAGGTTCGTCTAGGTTGTGGTAAGATTAGCTAAGCTATGCTAGTGTAGGCTAGGCTACTCTAGGTTAATGTAGGATAGAATAATCTAAGTTAGGTTAGGATAGATTAGGATAGGCTAGTTTACGGTAGCTTATGTTAGGTTATGCTAGGTGAGGTTAGGCTAGGCTATGCTAGCCTACGCCAGGCCATGCTAGGTTAGGCTAGGCTACGATAGGCTAGCCCACGGTAGGATAGGTTAGTTTGGGCTAGTATAGGTTAGGCTAGGTTAGGTTAGGTTAGGTTATGTTAGAGTAGATTAAGCTAGGGTAGATTATGCTTGGTTATGCTAGTTTAGGCTAGGTTAGGCTAGGTAAGGCTAGGCTATGAAGGGATAGGTAGGAAAGTCTAGGCTTCGCAAGCCTGGCCTAGCCTAGGCTGAGATAGGCTAGGCTTCTCTAGTCGAAGTAAGGCTAGGCTAGGCTAGGCTAGGTTAGGTTAGGTAGGCTAGGAAAGGCTAGATTAGGCTAGGCTAGGCTAGGTTAGGGTATGCTAGGATATGTTAGGTTAGGTATGCTAGGTAGGTCTAGTAGGTCCTGTAGGCTAAGTAGGCTAGGTAAGGATAGGTTAGGACTAGGTTAGGTTAGGCTAGGTTATGTTCGGCTATGGTGAGTTAAGTTAGGCTAGGTAAGGGTATGCTAGGCTAGGCTACTCTAGGGAGGCTAGGTAAGGTTAGCGTAAGACTAGGTTAGGTTAGGCTATACTAGGTTAGGCTAGGTAAGGCTCGTCTAAGTTAAGTTAGCCTAGGCTACAGTATTTTAGGATAGTCTTCACTATCCTAGGTTATGCTAGGCAAGGTGGCTACACTAAGCTACTTTAGGCTAGGATAAGCTAGTTTAATCTAATCGAGGCTAGGAAAGGCTATGCTAGGCCATTGTAGCCTAGGTTTGGTTAGGCTTAGTTAGGCTAGGGTAGGTTATGTTAGGTTCGGTTATGGTGGGCTTGGTCCCGTTAAGTTAGGTAGGCTATGTTAGGGTTAGTTACGTTAGTCTAGGTTAGACTTGGTAAGGTTAAGCTAGGTAGGCTAGGTAGGAAAGGTTATGCCGAGCTTAGTTATGTTAGGATACGTTAGGCTTTGTAAGGTTAAGTTACGTAGGTTTGGGAATCTAGGTAGATTAGGTTAGGTTAGGTTAGGATAGTTTAGGTTAGGTAGCCTACATAGGTTAGGCTAAGTAAGGTCAGGCTAGGCTAGGATAGGTTAGATTAGGCTAGGTTTGGTTAGGAAAGGCTAAACTAGGATAGATTAGGGTAACGTAGGTTAGGCTAGGCTAGGTTAGGCTTGGTGAGGTTAGTTTAGGCTAGGATAGGTTAGGCTAGGGTTGGCTAGTTTAGGTTAAGCTAGGTTAGGCTGGGCTAGGCTACGCTGCGCTAAACTACACTACGTTAGGCTATGTTACGCTAAGCTTGGTAGCCTGTGCTATGTTAGGATATGGTAAGACTGGTTAAGTTATGCTAAGGTATCCTAGCTTATGATATGTTAATGTAGGATAAACTAGGCTAAGTTAGGTTAGGAAAGGTCAGGCTAGTCTAGTTTAGGGTAGGTTATGTTTGGCTAGTCTAAGCTAGGTTCAGATAGGCTAGATTAGGTTAGGCTAGGCTAGGTTATGCAAGCCTAAACCTTGCTAGGCTAGTAAAGGTTAGGCAAAACGATGCTAACCTAGGCTAGGCAAGGCTAGGTTAGGCTACACTTGGTTAGGCACAGTTAAGCTAGGCTAGGCAAAGCTACGCGAGGCTAGGTAAGGCTAACCTAAGCTAGGTTAGGGTATGTTAGGCTAGGGTAGGCTAGGATAGGATACGTTAGGCTATGTTAGCTTAAGCTATGCTAGATTGGGGTAGGTTAGGCTAGTTTAGTTTAGGTTAGTTCAGGCTAGGCTAATCTAGGTAAGACTAGGCTAAGATAGTTTAAGCTAGGCTATGCTCCTTTATTCACTATAATTTATTTAAAAATTTTAATCCAAATGTATCCATTACCTTTATAAAAATATATATATGAATCCATTTTTTTTTGCAAATATAAAGTATGTATTGGGAATGCATCTTTCTTCTAATATGTTCTAACAATATAACTATTACTTACATATGATCAGTTAATCCACACACACATAATATTGATTTTAATTTTATACATATCCATTTTAATAAATTCTACACATATTTGGGTTAATAGAATTATCTTTTGCCTATAATCCCTTGCATGTGCTTTTTCCAGTTCCTCTTTCTAAAAATGTTGCTTTCAAAAGCCTCAAGTCGATGTGTGAGAGATGCTACTATGGTGTTTAATGTTTTTTATATTATATTATATTTAGACATTTTAAATATATTAATTTTAATTTTAAATATTTTTTTACACTTTTTTAATATTTAAATGTTGTTTATTTTATCTATAAAAAAATTTAATGTTAGCCAAGTCTCATAAGCACAAGTAGTTGAGGTCGCTAGCACAAGTGGGTGAGAATGGGTTGAGGTCGCTAGCACAAGTGGGTGAGAATGGGGCTAGTTAGCAAGGCTACCTAAGATCAAACCTCAACTTAGGGTTGGTGTTGTCCAAGGCGATGGTTTCTCAAGCATGAAAGAACACAAACAACATTAATATTATTTTTGAAAAGTAACCTACAATTGCTTAAACATGAGTAATATAATGTTTATTTAGAAAATAGAATATGAAAATTTAGATAATATTTTTCACATATTATTGTTTGGAAAGTAAAGTTTTAATCTTTACATAAATTTAATAATATAAGAATTGTTAGGAAAATAGAGTTTTAAATTTTGCATAAATTTTATAACAGAGTAATTGCTCCTAAAATTTTGAATAGATTTCTAAAAATGATGTTGCTAAATATACATGGAGTATTGAAGTTTCTTGATTCTTTCCATTAATTCATTTATTTGACTATTGGGTTTTTTTGTTCTTTTAATGAATTATAATCCACCATTTATATTATCTACAACTGAGGGAAATTTTATCTATTTACATTATACCTCTTAAAAAAAGGTTATATAAATCCAAAGAAAAATAAATGATGCAAAGTTGAACAAATCTAAAACCATCCTGTCATAGTTATGTTTTGTATATTAAAAAGTATGTTTAGTGCACCTACTGATTTGTCTGCTTTGTAAAGCATTATGTTAAATGTTATGTTAGAATTAGTACACCTACTTGTTTGTGTGCTTTTCAAAGCATTTTTTAAAATATTTTATTATTGTAAATCCTTTATCGAGTATGCAAAAACAGAAGTGAAGAGAAACAACTTCATCCTGTCATAGTTACATTCCTTATATTAAAAAGAATGTTTAGTGAACCTACTTGTTTGTAAGCTTTGCAAAGTGTTCTTTTAAATGTAATGATATAATTAGTGCACCTACTCGTTTGTGTTCTTTGAAAATATTTTTTTTAATAGTTTATTAGTATAAATCATCAATCTAGTATGCAATTAAAAAGAATGTTTAGTGAACATACTTGTTTGTACACTTTGCAAAGCATTATTTTAAAGGTTATGTTATAATTAGTGAACCTACTTGTTTGTGTGCTTTGCAAATATTTTTTTAAATATTTAATTAGTATAAATCATCGATCTAGTATGCAACAGTTGAAGTGAGGAGAAACAATAGCTCAAAAAATTCAACCTCAATAGCTAGATGGGTTGTTTGTAGCACATGACGGTGGAAAGCACACACTTTGAGAGTGTGACCCAAAATGTATTAAGTTTTAACAAAATACTATGGTTCAATGAACTAAAATACCATAAAAAATACCATCATTCAGTGATAGCCAAGTTAGGGGACCTAACCATTGAAAGTTACCATTAAAGTACAACCATTCAGTAACCACTAAAAGTTACCTTTAAAGGACAACCATTCACTACTTTCATAAATTTTGTCTTCCATATGGTGATTATTGTCCAATCACCATTCAATATGCTCTTAAAATATCTATGTTCAATGTTCCAAATAAAAAAGTCATTCAAGTGGCAAACCCTAGTTATCTTATCATATGGACAGTGAAATATTTACATGTAGAATGACAATTCATCCAATAAACCTTTTGGCTAATTCCAAGATAACATTCTATTAATTGAACATAAACATATTAAAATTTTGAAATTCTGTGAGTATATCCCTAATTGAACATAAACATATGAAAAATTTGAAATTGGGTGAGTATATCCCTACAAAAGAGAAAAACCTAATTTCTTTCTCATCTCTGTTAAAATTTTGTTTTTAATAAAATATGTCATTTTACGTGTAAAGATCTCGGTTATTTATTCCCCTATAGACAAATCATTGCCATTTTCTTTTTAATGAAATTTGTGATCTCAGTTATTTATTCTATCTATAAACAAATCATTTCCATTTGCTATTTTTCTAGTTTGGTGATAAAATGGATTTTGAAGATTTTGACACCAAAGAGTCTTCTATATTGACTTGATAAATTGATTTTCAAATTTAACCTGCATTAAATATGTCATAACAAATTAAATTTCAAGGAATATTAAATTAAATTTTTAGGAATGATAATGCTTTTGTGTGTGGAGAGATGTTTCATGCATATATAGATTAGCTTTTTTATATTACTTTAAATCACTGGGCTTGAGAGGAATTTATTTCCTACTCGACAAAAGGTGATTTATTACTCACACATCACGGTTATTGAGGTGTAATTAATAATTATGCTTTGATTTAGGTTGAGTTATTTTATTTTGTACATATATATTTTTGTATGGTATTGGTTTTTCTACCTATGTAAAAATCGTATTTATCTTTAATAATGGATTGCCATATAGAGTTACTTAAAAATCTATATAAGAGTATTAGTTCATAGAATAAAAGTCTATATAAAAATATTAGCTCATAAAATATGATAAAATAAGGTTTTCAAATTTTTATAAATAATTAAAACAAATTATAATATAAAATAAATTTAAGCAAAATTTTTATAGTTATATAAACAAAGAATAAGCGTACTTTAAAAACACGTATCTCAAATTTTTTCAAACAATAGATTTTTAAATTTTATATTATATTTTAAAAAAATATAATCTATTAATTTTATAAAATTATAGTTTATTTTATATGCAGAATATTAAAATTTGTATAAATTTCTTAAAGTAATATTTGTTTACCATTTTTTTTATATAAATTTAAAAAAATAATGTAAATGTATAGCTACTATTTCTTCAAAACCAATTATTCTTTACTTTTTTCTCCAAAGTATTGTGTTTTTTTAAGGTTATTTCAATTAATTATAATGGGACTTATATCATTTTAATCTCCATAAATTTATCCATTAGGTAATATTTTTAAAGATTTTTTGATTGGTTATAATTAGTCATTTAGATCATCCTAATCTAAGGAAAAAATTATCCATTCGTTAAAAGCTATTATGTTTTTTTAAGGTTGTTTCGATTAATTATAATTCGCTAAGCTATTATGTTCTTTTAAGGTTGTTTCCATTAATTATAATTTGGCATTTACATCATCCTAATTTCAACAAAAAATTGTCCATTGATTATAGCTTTCAATGAAGTTATATAACTCAACACAAAAATAAATGATGTAAAAATTAAGTTTACAACATTAATGATCATGCCTTTATATACTAAAGGTTATCTCATAATCATTGAACTTCTTGTTTGTCTAATTTTTAGAGCATTTTATTATTATTAATTGTGGGGTATGAATCCCCTCAAGTTATGTGAAAAACTACGCATTCCTAGAATGTAGTTAAATAAATAAATAATAAAGAGAACCACCCTCTTTAGTTGTAGAGGTCTTCTCAATAGCATCCACAAATGATTGTGGAAAACAGATTTTGATCGCGCTGACCAAAATAGATGAAGGCTTTGTTGAAATACTATGGTTCAATGATAACTTTTTGAGCCCTAGGTGATGATAGAGGATGCAACCATTGAAATTTTCCATTCAACTATAAGAATTTATAATTTTTGCAAAATTTGTCCTTTTTATGGTAATTATTGGTCTGTACCTCACCAACATGCTATTGAAACAACTTTTTCGGTGTTGCAAATCAAAGAGCCATTCAAGTGCTACTGTACTAAACGTTCAACAATCTGAACTTTAATTTCGTGTGGTTTTTACTGCAACATCCTGTCAAAATTATCTATCCTAACACTGAAAAAATCCCACATTTCCTGTATAATTTCTCTAAATACATCCCATTCATCAAGTTGGGGCATGGTCATGATGTTGTTTCCATCCTGACTTCCCACTGAGTTTGTCCACCCCTTCTTCGATATTGAGCTTCTAGAGATAAAATTTTCAATGTCGACATTGAGTTTTGAGGTATAAAAATTATTAGGTTAAGATTCCCCATGTCCTTAGGATGCCATCTTCCAAACAGAGGCTTTCCCTTGGAATCCTCAGTGATCAGAACATGCAGGGGATATGTTAAGTGTGACAAGGCATTCCCCTGCAATCCTCAGGGTTGGGAAATTGCAGAGGAGATGTTAAGTATGGGAAGGGATTTAGGTTCCATATCAATTGATATTCTATTATTAAACACACTTAAGAACTAATTTTCAATCAGATTTAATCCATGTTTTAGATAAGGGTTTTAAGGAATTGGAAAATATACCTGTATGTTATTCATATCAATCTTAGTATCGATTTTATTCTTTTTCTGTAAATAAGTTTAAACTCAATTCTTATGCAGGTACCATAATCAACAACAGCAAGACAAACCATTGATATTTATTAAAGGTTTTATAGAATTGGTGAATGTACCTGTATGCTATTAATATCAATCTTAGTATAAATGTTTTCCTGTAAATAAGTTTAACCTCATTTCTTGTGCACAGTAGCATAATCATGAGTAGCAAAAGAAACCGTTGATATTTGTTATGTTGACCTAGAAAAAAAAAGAAGGTTTACTTATCCTTCCCTATCCATTTACGACTTATTCCTAAATATCTATGTCGAGTAGTAGATATAACCAAGGAAAAGGCAAGGACAGACACAACAAGAACACTGGTATATACTATAAATAAATTATGCCCACCTAGTCCATCCCAATAAGATTTTTCCTACTTTCTTTTATTCCTCACTCCACTCTATAAGACCCACAACACCTAAATGAATGAAATAATGGAGACTTCCATTAGAGTTTGATTTTCTCAAGAAAGCTTCACTTTTTATGAAATAAAATAATTTGTTAGAAATAGTTCACTTCATCACTACTAGCTAACATATCTCCTTCTTTGGGATAGCTTGCAAAGGAAAGTAGAGAGTGATGTCGTACACATATGTAGTCGGTTTTATAAATAAGAAAAAACACAATTATAATGGAGTATTTTCAAAGTGGAAGCAATCTCTAAATTCCAATTTAAGAAACAAGGGTCGGGGTGAGGTGCGCATCCAATGGAAGTTTTCCTTTTCCTTTCTTTCTTGTGCACTTGATCCATTTTTTATTATTTTCCTAATTGGCCTATATTATATATGGGGAGAGTGTCCTAATTATCACAACTTAGTCACTAGGTCATCCGTATATTCTTGATGTAATCATATTGTAGCCCTTTTTTTTGTAATGCTAGGGTTAAAGCTTGGGTGGACTATTGGGAACTAGGGTTTGTGAGAGATAAAATTAAGAGAATTATCTTAGCATAAGAATTAACATGTTGCATGACCTAAGGCATGTGAGATTAAACCTTAGAAAATAACTGGAGCACTTAATGCTAATGGAGCTTGTGTTATACTAGTTTAGATAAATCTCATTGAGGAGTTTTTTTTATGAAAGAAAAGATTCCAACTGTGAGATTGTTGGTGTGATTCTAGCTTGTAGTGAAACCTTTGATGCATCTAGGAGATCTTGGTGAGATGCATTGATAGGATACAATATTTTTGGACAAAAATTGTAGATGGTAAATGCTCTAGCTAGGATTTAGAAGGAGCTATATTGTCTTTGCTCGGGCGTAATAGAAAGAAATTTTGTATAACATAGAATGTCTAAGGCATTGTATTTTATATTCATTTATGTTGTAATATGAATTTTACCCTTGTTTTCTAAAATGGTGTGTTGTATATCTAAGGATTTCACCTACATTTTGATTTATAATAGACAAATTAGGTATTTTGAATTAAGAGTCATGCGAGTTGGGGGGGTCAGTTGAAGCCACCATATGAGCTTCCAAAATTCCATGGAATCTCAATATTTCTTTTATTAATCATGGTAAACCCATTAAAATGTTAAAAAACACTTTGGTCAAGATCAAATTCATTAATTTGTAGCTTTTACCATTTGACATCCAGCAAAATTGTTTTGAAGGATTTAAAGTCACACTCAATTATATCTTCCAAATACCTGTATTGATTTTTAGAGACTTTTGGATGTTTGTCACTTCTAGAGGAAACATTAATGACTTGAAATATTTTTAAAATCCTCCTATTAGAAGTTTTCATCTCTTCATCTATCTTTTTGATGTGAAATATGTTTCCATTACACCACATAGCCTCGAATTGTTTCAATTGTGTAATGTCACATGTAAAAGATGCATTCTCAATTGATAATAATATTTATACCTAGAAATTGTTCAAATCAAGAAAAAGACATGACATATAAATCAATATATTATTTAAAAAAAACTAAATAGTATTGGGGGATATGCTTACATGTTTATCTTTTAAGCAATTTTCTAAAACAATTTTCCTCTTTGTATTATTGGTATCTCTCTCACGCTCAACATCCTTGACCAATGTAACCACACCATGCCATGATAAGCTACCATCAATTGATTTTTTCCATCATTCAATCCATAACATCATCTACTGAATGTTGTTTGCAATCTATAAATGAATTGCATCCCACTCTTTTTAAAATAAATATGTTTAAAAGAAAATTCCCATAGGAGTTACATAACCTTTTTTTAAGACATATAATGTAAATAAAAATTTCCCTTGGATAATATAAATGATGGACTATAATTCATTAAAAAAATAAAAATCCCAATAGTCAAATAAATAATGAAATAGAAAGAATCCAGAAACTTCAGTACTCCATGTATATTTAGCTACATCATTTTTACAAATCTATTCAAAATTTTATGAGCAAGTACTATGTTACAAAATTTATGCAGAATTTAAAACTCTATTTTCCTAACAATTCTTATATTATTAAATTTATGTAAAAATTTAAATTTTATTTTCCAAACAAATAATATGTTAGAAACATTATCTAAATTTTCATATTCTATTTTCTAACTAAACATTATGTCATTATGTTAGTCATGTTTTAGTAATTCTAACTCATTTTTTAGGCTTGAGAAACCATCACCCATTACCAGCCCTGGACCACACCAACCCTAGGTTGATTTGATTTTAGCACAACCTCCTTGAGGTTTGATCCTAGGTAGCCTAGCTAACTAGGCCCATCCTCACCCAGTTGTGCTAGTGACCTCAACTACTTGTGCTAGTGAGACCTGACTAATGTTAAATTTTTATATATATATAAAATAAACCATATTTAAATATTAAAAAAATGAAAAAAATATTTAAAATTAAAATTAATATATTAAAATGCCTACTTATAATATCAATATAAACCAAGTTTATATGTAAAATTAAAATTAATATATTACAAATGTCTAAGAGTGCAGTTAAAGATTTGTATAGTTGTGTAGCGATGAGTGTCAAGCCAGCTGATAGATATTAGTATTTAGCTTGTATTTTTAAATAATTAGATATATAATAAGTTGCAAAATATTTTTCAAATCACAAAAATATTCAAAAATTAAACATTACTATTTATACGACACTTTTTAATTTTAAATTAATATTGACACGTTAGATGAAGTTTTATTTTTATAAATTTATATATATTACAAACAAGTACCATAAATGTTTATAATGAGATTTAATTTAATTTAAATTTTAATTAAACCTTTTTCATATTTATATTAATATAAATTGAATTTTGAAAATACAATGTTATGAAGTTTCTATTTCGAAGTTCAGTCTCTCTGAGAGCTTGACATGTGAAAACATTTCATCTAGATTTTTCCCATTTAATCCTAGATAATTTCAAGGATTTGTTTGGGGAATCTCTCAACTCTTGTGAGATATATATGATGGTCATTAAAAAAAATCCCAACGAGAGCCTCCAAATTGATGAGCATTAGAGATAGAAAGGGAGAGGTAATTGTACCACCGAAACCTTAAACCGTAAAGCCTAAATGCTAAATACTAAGAATTTTATAACATTTTAAAAACCATTTTGTAATTTTTATTTAAGTGTTTATTAAAATCATTTACTAAAGTGTTATAAACCCTAAAACATAAACAATAAACCCTAAACCTAAAACCCAAAATCAAAACCCAAAAATCAAAATCCAAAACCCTAAACCCTAAACTCTAAGCATTCTATAACACTTTAAAAAGTGTTTTGGAACTTTTATTTAAGTTTGTATTAAAAGCAGTTGCTAAGGTATTATAAACCTGAAACCCTAAATCCCAAAGGTCAAATGGTAGAGACTAAACCCTCAGAGTTTTATATCTTTTTTAAAAGAATTTTGTGACTTTTTTTTAAGCCTTGATTAAAACAATTTACTAAAGTCTTATAAGCCATAAACCCTAAACACTAAACCACCCTAAACCCTAAACCCCAAACCCTAAATACTGAACCCTACACCCTAATCATTTTATAACATTTTAAAAATCATTTTGTAACTTTTATTATAGTGGTTATTAAAATAATTTACTAAAGCATTATAAACCGTAAACATTATACCCTAAACTCCAAACCCCAAACGTGAAATCCTAAACCCTAAACCTTAAACCCTAAACTCTAACCATTTTATAACATTTTAAAAAGTGTTTTGTATCTTTACTTAAGTGTTTATTAAAATCATTTACTGAACCCTTATATACCCTAAACCTTAAACCCTAAACCCCAAACCCTAAACCCTAAGAATTCTATAACATTTAAAAAAAAAATTAACTTTTATTTAAGAGTTTATTAAAAGAATTTACTAAATCCTTATAAACCATAAATCCTAAAATGTCAACCCTAAACCCTAAACCCCAAACCCTATATACTACTCATTTTATAAAATTATGAAAATCATTTTGTAACTTTCATTTAAGTGTTTATTATAAGCATTTTCTAAATTATTATAAACCCTAAACCCTTAAACCTAAAACCTAAACCCAAAACCTTAAACCCTAAGTATTTTGTAACATTTTGAGAAGTGTTTTGTAACTATTATTTAACATTTTATTAAAATAATTTACTAAATTGTTATAAACCATAAAAACTAAGCCCTGAACCGTAAACCCCAAACCCTAAATGCTATACCCTAAACCTTACTGATTTTTTAACATTTTAAAAAATCATTTTGTAGCTTTTATTTAAGTGTTTATTAAAATAATTTACTGAAGTGTTATAAAACCTAAACCCTAAGCCGCAAACACTACACCTTAAACCCTAAAACCTAAACCTTGTGTATTTTATAAAATTTAAAAGCATTCTTAAAATTTTAGTTAGGTGTTTATTAAAAGCATTTACTAAAGTGTTATAAATCCTAAAAGATAAACCCTAAGCATTTTACAACATTTTAAAAAGTTTTTTGTAACTTTTCTTTAAGTGTTTATTACAAGCATTTACTAAAGTGTTATAAAGCTTAAACCATCAACCTAAAACCCTACACCCTAAACCCCCAAACCCTCAAACGTTAACCCTAATCATTTCATAACATTTTAAAAATCACTTTTAACTTTTATTTAAGTGTTTATTAAAAGAATTTACTAAAGTGTTATAAATCAGAAACCCTAAACCCTAAACCTGAAACCATAAATCTCAAACCGTAAACCCCAAACAATAAACCCTAAACTCTAATAACTTTATAACATTTTAGAAAGAGATTTTTAGCGTTTATTTAAGTGTTTACCAAAATAATTTATTAAAGTGTTTTAAAACCTAAACTGTAAACCCTAAACCGTAAACCATATATACTAATACTTAAAGCCTAAAGGATAAACCCTAAACTCATTTACTAAGGTCTTATAAACCCTAAACCCTAAACCCTAAATCTTGAAAGCATTTACTAAGGTCTTATAAACTCTAAACCCTAAACTCCAAAACCTAAAACCTAAACCCTAAGCCCTAAACCCCAAACCCTAAAAGCTGAGGATTTTATAACATTTTAAAAAGTGTTTTGTATCTCTTATTTAAGT
>APFE030599949.1:0-12463 GCA_000404065.3 Pinus taeda | reverse complement strand
AATTTTGTTTAGGGACATGTAGGAGGGTTTGGGGATTTTATAAGGTAGGATTTTGGGGTTTTACATTTGACAAATGAGTGGAGGGGATAGGGAATAGGGGTTTAGTAATGTTTTAGGGTAGGGTAAAAATAGGGAAAAATGGGATAGGGGGAAGGGAACAATGAAAAGAAGGGGAAAAATGAAAGGGAGGAGGAACCTTGGCATCAACAAAACAAATTTGCAACCTAAGAGCAATGGTTTTGATGATTTCGAGTGGTAGGGTTTAAGAATTTTTATTACAACTATCAATGGCCATAAACCATCATCATATCCACAAAATTTGATGAGCAACCGAGATTTCGACCCTACCTGCCAATTGGAAGGGATTCAAAGCGATTTGTTGCAAATTTGGAACAAAACCGGGCCTTTATGGGTGTGCATTGCGCCCCTCTGTCTGTGTGTTGCGTTGTTTGTGTGCACCGCGCCCGTGTTAATTTAACACTACGTGGTAGCGCCCAGTGCGTTTCGCTCCCTCTGTGCGCTGCGCCCCTCTGCCTGTGCGCCGTGCCCTTGAAAACACCTCCAACCTCACTCAAAATGCGCGCAAGTTCTCCCAATCACTTTGCAATGTTTCTCTCTAACCTTGGTATGCAAAATGACTATGTTCCTTGTGGAAATTCTATATAAAGACATTTGGAGTCATGGGTTTGATTTTTGTTTCTTCAAAACCCACTTTGGTAATGTTTTGTTTTGGCACTTTTTCCTGATTTAATGCAACTCTGTATTTCACTTTTCCCTTTGAATTTTTGGCTAAAATGATGAAATTTTTGGCACCTTTTGCAGAAGTTGCATGGCATGGCATTTGACAAGGAAACCATGACTGCGCCTGAAGAGATCAACTGGAAACTTTTTTGAAAATTATCACAAATGACACATTGTTTGACTTTTCTTCAAAACAGAGTTTTGAAGAACAGTGGTAATATGTCAACATGACGATGAAAATCTTTAAATCACAACTTTGTAGGGCCTCCCTCTGGCCTGCATGGCTTTATTGGACATGTTTGAAGACCAATTTATCTGATCCCTAGACCTAATGACTGAAAATGACTCTTTTCCATTAAAAGATCAAGCATTGACTGTCATGGACTTTAGTGAACATTGATGAAAATACCTAAGCGAGCAGGTGCCAGACATGAGGGGAAATGACTGACAAGAACTTTCCATCAGATTAAGGCATGCCCCTAGTGGAATGCAGCTGAGTGAATGGAGCGAGACTCCTAAAAATGAAATGAAGAAATAGTTTTGATCTCTGACGGAGGACTGAAAAGACCGACTCTAACATTGGCTCCAATGGGGGATAGTAGCTCCTTGGAGGTGCCAAGAACCGTAGATCTCTGGAAGAGCTAGACAGTGCCTTCGTCCATTGGGCTATGGAGTCATTATTTCAACAAACAACACAAGACTTTGGCACATTTATTGACTAGAACTTGACTTAAACCGACATTAATTATGAAACCAACATGACTGAAAAAACTGACTCAATGCAAAAGGAAATGACTCATGACTGACTTAACTAAAACAAGAACTGACAGAACGTATTCAATGGCAGCAATCCATCAAGATTCGAGGGTTTCAAATTATGATGACACCCACCTACATATTAATGCAATATGTACACTCATGTGTTATGTGTCTTCCAATATAACCAATCAAGCAAATGCCTTCTTGATTGATTCTCCTTATCAGATCTCCTGGTCAACAACAGATACTGGTAACATGGCATCCAAAAACACAGTTGACCATGATCTCCTTCATCACTGAATACTGCAATAATCACTGTCACTGTTGACTGCAACAGATTTTCCATTAGATCATGAAAACCATGAAGATTTACCTCTTGTTGAGGAAACAAGATGTCTTTTTCTTTTGATTTTGATCTTCCTTCATAATGTACTTCAGAAAACGTATGGTCCTGGTCCTCAAAAATTTCTGAACAAGTGGATGAGCAGATTTCCTCTTCAAAAAACATTTCAAAACATGAGACATATGAGGAATAATCTGAAAGGGGATCCTGAATGGTTTGGTCTGCTGAAGTCTGGATATATTGTAGATCATCATCATATGATATGATAGCCAAATTGTCTTTGCATTCATCAATCATGAGAAAAGAAACTTCAAATGATTCTTGAAACCCAACACAATAATTTATATCATCTACCATAAATTCACCCAGAGCTTTTTCACTTACTTGAACAAATATCTCATCTTTTTTTTCATAGAGGGAATGAGCTACCTCCTCATGAAGATCTCGTTCTGGTGAGATAAGGTCAGTTAGGTTTTTACCTCTGTTTTCTCCATTTGAGGCAGCCTCAACCATGCAACTCTCTTTTTCCTCCTCACCATCTGTCTCTTGATCTGATTTATCATCCCCATTATCTGAGATTGGAACATCATTTTCTTGCATATCATCTTTTATTTCCACCAGATCTGAAACAAAAATTCTTCTTTCATCACTTCCAGCCATATGGAAATCTTCAGCCTGTTGATCTATAAAGCTACCCACAGGACTGTCATCCTTTTCAGAAGAGGAAAAATTTCCACCATCACCTTCTTGACCATGTGCACACTGTAGATCTGTGTTAACTTGAGCTGGAACATGATTGTTCAAGAGTTGATCTAATTCATTTTCAGACAAAGGAGATAATGCTTTTCGTTTTCTCTTGCACGAACAGTGATTTTCTTATATATTTTCAAGTGAAGGAGTGTACAAATTTTCCTCAGACTGCTGATCCATTTCAGGCAATTCTTGTTGACTGTCAAGATGCAAAATTCCTTCATCTTCCACCGTACTACAATCTTGATTCTGCTGCAAATTTTCATGATCATCTTCATGCTGCTGAAATGGGTTTTCACACGGGGCTTCCATGATCTCTTCATCCATTAAATTATCATCTTCATAATATTTTTCAAGGCTTTCAATAAAACCATTAACGCATTTGCAACAGTCATGAACTAAATTTAATGTTGGATAAGAGTCTTCATACTTCTCAAAGAACATGGCATGAAAATCCTTTAAACAGTAAATACAAGCAGGCGGAAAACTTTCATACCAAGATTGGGCTTCATCAACCTTCAACTTGCGAATATGCATGTGAAATCGAACTAGATGTAAAGCAGCGTCCTTCTTACCATCATCTTTAAACGTAGGCAAATTCCTTGACCAATCTACTTTCGGAATCTTATTTGGAAAGCCTAGAATGTGATCTCGGCTCATGGGAGTGTATCTTCTTGCAATCCGCTCCATTTTAAGAAATATCAAAGCTACTGATCCCTCTACAGTGGAGTCACCATGAAGCACCGGTTGCTAGATTCTTCAGTGATAGGAGTCGCCAGGTGAATGATTTCAACCGTCTTCTTATGTCTAATCGTTGTTCACCATCAACCATTAGATCTAAGCTTGATAGATGTACTGGGGCAAAACAATCTTCAAGCAAACCATTTGTCCCCAGCGGAGTCGCCACTATGTTAGCACCTAAATCTGCCTTAGGCTAAAGGAAGGCAAAATTTAGGGTAACCACAAACCACGCTCAGTGTGGTAGCTAGCCCTACCAGAACAGGAGAGGGCTCTCTCCGTGTCACGCTCAGTGAATAAATACACAATACGATCTGAGATGACGTACAATGAATATTGATTTTAGGCTAGGTAAATAAATATGAAAAAAAGAAGCAAATTTTGATAAATGACTGAGTTTCTGGGATGTATGGGACCAACGAACAGTATGAGTAGAGAATTTAACACAAAGGCACAGATTACTTCGTGAGGCAAGAAAGGCGGAAAGTCTAGCAATTAAATTTGAAATAATGCGAAATGAAAAGATTGTTTAGGAGGGTGAAAAGGGCATAAACACATGAATCCTTTTCAACATAAGAAAAACACAGAACGTGAAACGTTCCCACAGGCAGAGAAATAAACATGAATTCTACCTTATCTTGCTTAGAAAATTTCACTGGAAATGAATATGAATGAACTGTGAAACATAACGAAATACATATGAAACAGAAAGAGAATACATTTGCTACACTCACACCACATGAATCTCGTGAACCAGAGCCACTGCCTTTCATTAATTCTCTGTCAAAATATACAATGAGGAACTGACTTTCTCTCCCACAGTCTCCCAGAAATTACAACCAACCTTTTGCAAATGGTTTTACATGCAATAAATAGACTTTTACATTGGTAAATGGAATGACCCAAAGTTGGGGAGTATTTTCAAATCATTACAAACTGGAAATGGAAATCCAACCATTAGTGACAGGTGCAAGGTTACAAAAATGACAAATTGCTTGGGTGACTGCTCGCCTTCCTTTGCCACTTGGATAGAAGCCAACCTTTAGTGAAAATACTTTTTAAACTTTTCCTTAGATGCCGAGAAAAATGTAGTGTAAATGAGTGGGCCCACTTGGAGAAAGTCATGAATCGAAATGTTGCGGAGCGGAAGTGATTTTGGCCTTTGGGTCTCTGTGCGCCGCGCCCAAAACTATATGTGCTGCGCCACTTTGGAGGTGATTTTGAGGTACCTGCTGAAGTCCAAATTGTGCCCAAGTGTGCTTGTTAGAAAGCCCTTCCTGTCTAATTTCCAACCCAAGTGGAGTTTCTTAATTTGGTGCTCATTTTCCCCTCCAAAACTTCAATCTCCCAAGACTGCTCCCTATGCGTCAAAATAGGGACACAGAGGTCATTTTTTAAGTGTTTTTGACCTCCTGGGGACTCAAAACTTGCCCAAACTTCTTGGCCATGCCCTAGTAGTCATGATTGTTCATGATGAATCCAAAAATGCAAACCGTTCTTGATTTGGAGCTCCCTATCATAAGCTAGTGCGGCGCACAGGGAGAAAAACCCTGTTTCGTGCACAAAAATTTGTCAAATGACCAAAATTGCCCCAAACCTTTTGAAATTTGGGTTGGAGGTTCTCTATGAAGTGCTATGTTGGGCCAAAGAGGCTTAAGCTAATATTTGGATTCGATCTTTCTCTTTTTTCCTCTTTTGTCTTTTTGTCGCTCTCCTCAATTTCGCCTTCAAGTTCCTTATCCGAGCCTTTGAACTCATGTTTCGTGCCCTGTAGTGATAAACCATTTGCCTCAATAATGTTTTGTCCTTGTCGGCCTTCTCTAGCAAACTCTCAAGGTGGATGTTGATCCGTTGGAGCCAAGACTCTCGGTCATTATTAATCTCTTGCTCTAATGGAGTGAGCTTAATCCTCTTATGTTGGGCAGCTTGGCGATTCTCGCAGATGTTTTGCAACTCCATGATATCATGCTGGTCTTCGAGTTGTTTGTTCCTCTGCTCCAAATACCTGATAATCCACTTATCCCTCTCCAAATTAAGATACAAGGCTTTGATCTCCGTTTGTTGCTCCTGGATGGTCCTCCTAAGTTTGGCACTCTCCACATCTGTATCATCATCATGAATGAGGATGAAGTCGGCCTCTCGTTCACTTGATGGCCCCTCATCATGCATGGGCCTCTTTCCCCTGTCCTGTACCTGTGTTGCCAATGTCGGAAGTGAGGCACCTTCCACCCCGCGTGGAGATAACACTCGCTTTGCTGCTGCGAACAAATGTCTATTGCCTCTCTGATAGGTGATGAATATTGGCATAGTAGCGATCTCATGGTGCTCATACTGATGAGAAGGACCACCTATCTCATGTTCAACCTCTGATAACACCTGTGAAGTGCTAAAGAGGTCACGGGAGATGAAATCATCCCAAGTAATGCCCTGCAATCCCAGCTGATGAACCACCAAAATCTTAATAAGAGCAAAGTGATAAACACTGTTAAGTTGCTGCTGAGGGTTTTTGTGCTGCATGAAGGTGTTCATCCTCTCTATGTTTCTGCAAACGAAATATGGGATGTTCATCATCCATACCCTGGTAAAGTGCATGAGCAACCTGATGTGATAGGCATATAAATGAGAGAACCTCCCCTCACAGTTGAAATATTTCATGATCAACTTCATGAGTGGAGCATATTCATCTTTCAGATATCGGAATGGAAAGACTCTTTTGAGCTGCCTCAAGAAGCTGGCCTTAATGTATGGCTCATAATGCTGCCAATCAACCTTCTATTTCTTGTGCCATGGTTCTCCAACGTTCGGTATGTCGGTTGCTAATGAGACAGTTTCAGGTGTCAGTGTGAAGGTGACACCGGCCAAGATAGAGTGATCTCCATGTAAGTGAAGCACAAAAAGACGGGCCAACTCATGATGAACTCAAACACTAGACACCTTTTGACAAAACCCCAAACATGAAAGATGCTGGAAACATGACATGGAAAGAGGGCAGGCCTGCAATTCTGTGAGGGTGGTTGGCTCATCCCTAACATGTTTTCCACTTTTATGATGTCTCTGAGGAGCCTGTTCTTCCGAGGATGAATCACTTTGGGTCTCCATTTCATACTCCGATGAATGCTCAGATGCCATGACTGTTGTATATGGATTGTGCTTGGACTGCCCTTTGATGATGGTATGAAACTATGTGTTGTTATGAACTTTGCCAACAAGGAGAACAATGCAAAAAGGGACTACTAGGAAGGGGAATAATATGATGGGATTAGGGGTTATGGGGAGAAATTTTGTTTAGGGACATGTAGGAGGGTTTGGGGATTTTATAAGGTAGGATTTTGGGGTTTTACATTTGACAAATGAGTGGAGGGGATAGGGAATAGGGGTTTAGTAATGTTTTAGGGTAGGGTAAAAATAGGGAAAAATGGGATAGGGGGAAGGGAACAATGAAAAGAAGGGGAAAAATGAAAGGGAGGAGGAACCTTGGCATCAACAAAACAAATTTGCAACCTAAGAGCAATGGTTTTGATGATTTCGAGTGGTAGGGTTTAAGAATTTTTATTACAACTATCAATGGCCATAAACCATCATCATATCCACAAAATTTGATGAGCAACCGAGATTTCGACCCTACCTGCCAATTGGAAGGGATTCAAAGCGATTTGTTGCAAATTTGGAACAAAACCGGGCCTTTATGGGTGTGCATTGCGCCCCTCTGTCTGTGTGTTGCGTTGTTTGTGTGCACCGCGCCCGTGTTAATTTAACACTACGTGGTAGCGCCCAGTGCGTTTCGCTCCCTCTGTGCGCTGCGCCCCTCTGCCTGTGCGCCGTGCCCTTGAAAACACCTCCAACCTCACTCAAAATGCGCGCAAGTTCTCCCAATCACTTTGCAATGTTTCTCTCTAACCTTGGTATGCAAAATGACTATGTTCCTTGTGGAAATTCTATATAAAGACATTTGGAGTCATGGGTTTGATTTTTGTTTCTTCAAAACCCACTTTGGTAATGTTTTGTTTTGGCACTTTTTCCTGATTTAATGCAACTCTGTATTTCACTTTTCCCTTTGAATTTTTGGCTAAAATGATGAAATTTTTGGCACCTTTTGCAGAAGTTGCATGGCATGGCATTTGACAAGGAAACCATGACTGCGCCTGAAGAGATCAACTGGAAACTTTTTTGAAAATTATCACAAATGACACATTGTTTGACTTTTCTTCAAAACAGAGTTTTGAAGAACAGTGGTAATATGTCAACATGACGATGAAAATCTTTAAATCACAACTTTGTAGGGCCTCCCTCTGGCCTGCATGGCTTTATTGGACATGTTTGAAGACCAATTTATCTGATCCCTAGACCTAATGACTGAAAATGACTCTTTTCCATTAAAAGATCAAGCATTGACTGTCATGGACTTTAGTGAACATTGATGAAAATACCTAAGCGAGCAGGTGCCAGACATGAGGGGAAATGACTGACAAGAACTTTCCATCAGATTAAGGCATGCCCCTAGTGGAATGCAGCTGAGTGAATGGAGCGAGACTCCTAAAAATGAAATGAAGAAATAGTTTTGATCTCTGACGGAGGACTGAAAAGACCGACTCTAACATTGGCTCCAATGGGGGATAGTAGCTCCTTGGAGGTGCCAAGAACCGTAGATCTCTGGAAGAGCTAGACAGTGCCTTCGTCCATTGGGCTATGGAGTCATTATTTCAACAAACAACACAAGACTTTGGCACATTTATTGACTAGAACTTGACTTAAACCGACATTAATTATGAAACCAACATGACTGAAAAAACTGACTCAATGCAAAAGGAAATGACTCATGACTGACTTAACTAAAACAAGAACTGACAGAACGTATTCAATGGCAGCAATCCATCAAGATTCGAGGGTTTCAAATTATGATGACACCCACCTACATATTAATGCAATATGTACACTCATGTGTTATGTGTCTTCCAATATAACCAATCAAGCAAATGCCTTCTTGATTGATTCTCCTTATCAGATCTCCTGGTCAACAACAGATACTGGTAACATGGCATCCAAAAACACAGTTGACCATGATCTCCTTCATCACTGAATACTGCAATAATCACTGTCACTGTTGACTGCAACAGATTTTCCATTAGATCATGAAAACCATGAAGATTTACCTCTTGTTGAGGAAACAAGATGTCTTTTTCTTTTGATTTTGATCTTCCTTCATAATGTACTTCAGAAAACGTATGGTCCTGGTCCTCAAAAATTTCTGAACAAGTGGATGAGCAGATTTCCTCTTCAAAAAACATTTCAAAACATGAGACATATGAGGAATAATCTGAAAGGGGATCCTGAATGGTTTGGTCTGCTGAAGTCTGGATATATTGTAGATCATCATCATATGATATGATAGCCAAATTGTCTTTGCATTCATCAATCATGAGAAAAGAAACTTCAAATGATTCTTGAAACCCAACACAATAATTTATATCATCTACCATAAATTCACCCAGAGCTTTTTCACTTACTTGAACAAATATCTCATCTTTTTTTTCATAGAGGGAATGAGCTACCTCCTCATGAAGATCTCGTTCTGGTGAGATAAGGTCAGTTAGGTTTTTACCTCTGTTTTCTCCATTTGAGGCAGCCTCAACCATGCAACTCTCTTTTTCCTCCTCACCATCTGTCTCTTGATCTGATTTATCATCCCCATTATCTGAGATTGGAACATCATTTTCTTGCATATCATCTTTTATTTCCACCAGATCTGAAACAAAAATTCTTCTTTCATCACTTCCAGCCATATGGAAATCTTCAGCCTGTTGATCTATAAAGCTACCCACAGGACTGTCATCCTTTTCAGAAGAGGAAAAATTTCCACCATCACCTTCTTGACCATGTGCACACTGTAGATCTGTGTTAACTTGAGCTGGAACATGATTGTTCAAGAGTTGATCTAATTCATTTTCAGACAAAGGAGATAATGCTTTTCGTTTTCTCTTGCACGAACAGTGATTTTCTTATATATTTTCAAGTGAAGGAGTGTACAAATTTTCCTCAGACTGCTGATCCATTTCAGGCAATTCTTGTTGACTGTCAAGATGCAAAATTCCTTCATCTTCCACCGTACTACAATCTTGATTCTGCTGCAAATTTTCATGATCATCTTCATGCTGCTGAAATGGGTTTTCACACGGGGCTTCCATGATCTCTTCATCCATTAAATTATCATCTTCATAATATTTTTCAAGGCTTTCAATAAAACCATTAACGCATTTGCAACAGTCATGAACTAAATTTAATGTTGGATAAGAGTCTTCATACTTCTCAAAGAACATGGCATGAAAATCCTTTAAACAGTAAATACAAGCAGGCGGAAAACTTTCATACCAAGATTGGGCTTCATCAACCTTCAACTTGCGAATATGCATGTGAAATCGAACTAGATGTAAAGCAGCGTCCTTCTTACCATCATCTTTAAACGTAGGCAAATTCCTTGACCAATCTACTTTCGGAATCTTATTTGGAAAGCCTAGAATGTGATCTCGGCTCATGGGAGTGTATCTTCTTGCAATCCGCTCCATTTTAAGAAATATCAAAGCTACTGATCCCTCTACAGTGGAGTCACCATGAAGCACCGGTTGCTAGATTCTTCAGTGATAGGAGTCGCCAGGTGAATGATTTCAACCGTCTTCTTATGTCTAATCGTTGTTCACCATCAACCATTAGATCTAAGCTTGATAGATGTACTGGGGCAAAACAATCTTCAAGCAAACCATTTGTCCCCAGCGGAGTCGCCACTATGTTAGCACCTAAATCTGCCTTAGGCTAAAGGAAGGCAAAATTTAGGGTAACCACAAACCACGCTCAGTGTGGTAGCTAGCCCTACCAGAACAGGAGAGGGCTCTCTCCGTGTCACGCTCAGTGAATAAATACACAATACGATCTGAGATGACGTACAATGAATATTGATTTTAGGCTAGGTAAATAAATATGAAAAAAAGAAGCAAATTTTGATAAATGACTGAGTTTCTGGGATGTATGGGACCAACGAACAGTATGAGTAGAGAATTTAACACAAAGGCACAGATTACTTCGTGAGGCAAGAAAGGCGGAAAGTCTAGCAATTAAATTTGAAATAATGCGAAATGAAAAGATTGTTTAGGAGGGTGAAAAGGGCATAAACACATGAATCCTTTTCAACATAAGAAAAACACAGAACGTGAAACGTTCCCACAGGCAGAGAAATAAACATGAATTCTACCTTATCTTGCTTAGAAAATTTCACTGGAAATGAATATGAATGAACTGTGAAACATAACGAAATACATATGAAACAGAAAGAGAATACATTTGCTACACTCACACCACATGAATCTCGTGAACCAGAGCCACTGCCTTTCATTAATTCTCTGTCAAAATATACAATGAGGAACTGACTTTCTCTCCCACAGTCTCCCAGAAATTACAACCAACCTTTTGCAAATGGTTTTACATGCAATAAATAGACTTTTACATTGGTAAATGGAATGACCCAAAGTTGGGGAGTATTTTCAAATCATTACAAACTGGAAATGGAAATCCAACCATTAGTGACAGGTGCAAGGTTACAAAAATGACAAATTGCTTGGGTGACTGCTCGCCTTCCTTTGCCACTTGGATAGAAGCCAACCTTTAGTGAAAATACTTTTTAAACTTTTCCTTAGATGCCGAGAAAAATGTAGTGTAAATGAGTGGGCCCACTTGGAGAAAGTCATGAATCGAAATGTTGCGGAGCGGAAGTGATTTTGGCCTTTGGGTCTCTGTGCGCCGCGCCCAAAACTATATGTGCTGCGCCACTTTGGAGGTGATTTTGAGGTACCTGCTGAAGTCCAAATTGTGCCCAAGTGTGCTTGTTAGAAAGCCCTTCCTGTCTAATTTCCAACCCAAGTGGAGTTTCTTAATTTGGTGCTCATTTTCCCCTCCAAAACTTCAATCTCCCAAGACTGCTCCCTATGCGTCAAAATAGGGACACAGAGGTCATTTTTTAAGTGTTTTTGACCTCCTGGGGACTCAAAACTTGCCCAAACTTCTTGGCCATGCCCTAGTAGTCATGATTGTTCATGATGAATCCAAAAATGCAAACCGTTCTTGATTTGGAGCTCCCTATCATAAGCTAGTGCGGCGCACAGGGAGAAAAACCCTGTTTCGTGCACAAAAATTTGTCAAATGACCAAAATTGCCCCAAACCTTTTGAAATTTGGGTTGGAGGTTCTCTATGAAGTGCTATGTTGGGCCAAAGAGGCTTAAGCTAATATTTGGATTCGATCTTTCTCTTTTTTCCTCTTTTGTCTTTTTGTCGCTCTCCTCAATTTCGCCTTCAAGTTCCTTATCCGAGCCTTTGAACTCATGTTTCGTGCCCTGTAGTGATAAACCATTTGCCTCAATAATGTTTTGTCCTTGTCGGCCTTCTCTAGCAAACTCTCAAGGTGGATGTTGATCCGTTGGAGCCAAGACTCTCGGTCATTATTAATCTCTTGCTCTAATGGAGTGAGCTTAATCCTCTTATGTTGGGCAGCTTGGCGATTCTCGCAGATGTTTTGCAACTCCATGATATCATGCTGGTCTTCGAGTTGTTTGTTCCTCTGCTCCAAATACCTGATAATCCACTTATCCCTCTCCAAATTAAGATACAAGGCTTTGATCTCCGTTTGTTGCTCCTGGATGGTCCTCCTAAGTTTGGCACTCTCCACATCTGTATCATCATCATGAATGAGGATGAAGTCGGCCTCTCGTTCACTTGATGGCCCCTCATCATGCATGGGCCTCTTTCCCCTGTCCTGTACCTGTGTTGCCAATGTCGGAAGTGAGGCACCTTCCACCCCGCGTGGAGATAACACTCGCTTTGCTGCTGCGAACAAATGTCTATTGCCTCTCTGATAGGTGATGAATATTGGCATAGTAGCGATCTCATGGTGCTCATACTGATGAGAAGGACCACCTATCTCATGTTCAACCTCTGATAACACCTGTGAAGTGCTAAAGAGGTCACGGGAGATGAAATCATCCCAAGTAATGCCCTGCAATCCCAGCTGATGAACCACCAAAATCTTAATAAGAGCAAAGTGATAAACACTGTTAAGTTGCTGCTGAGGGTTTTTGTGCTGCATGAAGGTG
>APFE030599937.1:15201-60415 GCA_000404065.3 Pinus taeda | reverse complement strand
ATATATATATATATATATATATATTGCTTTCACATTCCCAAATGTACTTTTCAAATTTACTTGGGAGAAGACATGATCATTTCCCATTAAATTCTCAATTTTATATTTATCTCACATTTCCAAATGTACTCCTAGCTTACTTGGGAGAAGAGAAGTCAACTGTAAGGATGGACGAGAATTTAATGACATTAATTAGAGGTGGTTGAGATGGAGAAGTGAAGGAGGATATAAAAAGGGAAGGGAGAAGGAAGAAAGGGGGAGGTTGGGGTCTTACTTATGATTGTGGGGGTTGGTTGTGATTGTTTGGACTTGTTATGATTTTGGGAGACCTTGGAAACCTAT
The DNA here is from genome assembly GCA_000404065.3 of Pinus taeda. Classification (NCBI taxonomy): domain Eukaryota; kingdom Viridiplantae; phylum Streptophyta; class Pinopsida; order Pinales; family Pinaceae; genus Pinus; species Pinus taeda. Next base: position 60,073 of record APFE030599937.1, on the reverse strand, counting down.
GGAGGTTTCTTGGGCTTGAGAGGAGGAAAGTATTGTTATCTGGTTTTGCACATTCTTCTTGAGGAACACTATATCTGGTTGGACTTGGGCATGGAGGGCTAGGAAACTGTGGAGGTTTCCTGGGCAAGAAAGTTTCCTAGTTGGCTGGGAGGTAAATCCGGTTGGGTCGGTGAGGAAGGAGCGTTAAGCTGGAGCTATAAGACAAAGGTATCATCATCAACCGCCGGAACAGGTATTTTTCCATGGACTACTCTTGTTAAGTTGATATCAATGGAATGCTCATCTTAATTTATGTTTCTTATGATAAAATGATAAGATGTTAAATGTTTAAAGCTTTGTGAGAAGGTCAACAAGCTCCTTTTATAATTTGCAAATCAACAGGAAAATAGATTTGTTAGTGTATAATAGATTAAGGCTCTAATAATAGGAATCAGGTTCTTACATTCAGGGCCAATCTCAAATTCAATTTTGCTCATAATTGAAAATTTCTTACCCGTCTCTATGGTATTTATTGTGTCATGAATCCCTTCTATACCTGAATTGATCTAACTCAACCTATTAGCCCTTGGGTTCCTCGTTTGATATGATCATTTCCTATTTATCAAACCTCACCTCTTGTTACTTGTTCATTGGTCTTCTCCTTTAGAAAAACATTCATCTTCAAATTTTAGAGCTTAAAAACCCAATCCCGGTTAAAGCTAACAAAGGAAAAAATAAAGCAATTTTAATCAAAGCTAGAAGGCCTCTCTATCCCACTAGTGATACTTTGAAAATAAAAAAAGAAGTACCCAAAGCAAAGAAATCATAAATATGTTAAGATAGTTTGAAGACAAGTATGGGGAAATTCTTGAGGAAAGTAATCAAATGCAAAGTGAATTCAATATCCTACAATTGAGATACAATCACCTTGTCTCAAGCAAGGAAACTTTTAGGGGCTAAATTGATGAACACTTCACTAAACTAAGAGGGAAGGTGGGGGGGGGGGGGAATCAGTTTAGTACATTCATGGAAATTGAAATTATTTTCTTTTAACTAATCAACTAAAACGCTAAGTGAGCAACTTAAAACATAATGACCAACATATTGAATATGAGAACAACAATTAATAAGTAATCCAAAACATAGCATAAGCACATAACATCAACACATATCGACACCAGATATAAGTAGAAACCCACTATTTTTTATTATTGTGATGCAAAGGAAAGCTCCTAATCCCTTATTACATATGATTTTATGTAGGCTCCAACCCACAAGAGGTTTCTACCTCAATTTTTCTACAAGCTACAACATGCAAAGAAGCTCCAAATTCCATAAGTTTTGTGCAGGCTACAACCTACAGGAAGATCCTAACTCAACAGGCTGCAACTTGTTCTCTATCAATCTCTAACTTGAAAGGAGATTACAATCCCCTAATACATACAAGAAACGCCATGCTAGTTTACCTAGTCATCAATTATGTATACACCAATCTTCATCTCTGCCTCTTCTCCCCTTCAAATCTTCTTCACATCAACCTCATATGTACCAGGTAACTCACAAACAATCAACTCTCACATTCTCAAACTAAAAAACTCACCTCTTGCCTCCCAAAAACACATATTTTATGAAGATAGTTTGTTGGTTGTTTGTATTCCACACAAGAATATGAAGTGAATAGAATTGACTCTTTGCCTTCCACTCAATCATTTCCAAAGTCTTCATATTTTGAATATAAGAACACAAACAAATGCTAAAATATTATTTTCAGCCATATATAATGATTAAATACACCAATATCAACACAATGCCAACATATGCAAGAAACACATTATAATATCATAACACATGCACACAATGCAAGCACTCTCCAATGCAAGCAATATGCACACAACATATGAAAGTAAAGCATCACTCTCCAAAGCCATATATATGTTTTGCAACATCTTTTATCTCTACTTCTTCATGCCATTGCCTCAGTAGCCTTGAGTCTTTCCTTGTCAGTAATGGAGTCTTGTCGTTTCCTTGCATCACAACAAGTTAGGTCAACAACAATTCAACATCACAACAATTTCTTTAACATAGCAATCTCTGCATCATTATGCAAGAATTTTTAACATATGTATCACAACTCCTTTATGCATTTAACTTACATTACATCAACTCAACATGACTTATCAAAGCCATCAACACAAATATAACTAAATGCAATAACAACATCAACCTTACAAAATCTCAATCGTGACATGACATATGCAAACATCAATACCACATATGTTGTTGCTACGTTAATGTTCATATGCCATAACCTTCATCTCTTGTTGCTCTAGTTGTCATCAAGCACACCAAGCATACCTCGCTACTCCTATTATTCTTTTTCCATTAATGACAACAATTCCATCATAATTTTCACAAATAGGATAATTTTCCAAGTTTTTTCCCTAAAAAAAGGGTTAGCTCATTCCCTTTTTTTCTAAAAATAGTTCACCCAAAATTTATAGGATAGAATTACTTGACCTTAAATTTAGATAATTTTTTATAGATAATATATAAAATCATTATAAATTTGAATATTTTTACAATAACATTGCTAAACATTTTATACTTCGCATATTAGGGACTAGTAAGATTTGTCCAGGTTTCTACACTTTAAAATAATTTTCCATCCTTAAAATTTTCCTTGGTCTCAATCCTTACTTCAACAATGGAGATAGTTATTGATCAATGGACTACCATGCAGAGGATTGAATATGAAATAGCATGTCTAAGGAAGAAAATAGAAGAATTACAATATTCTTTGAACAAAGACTTAGGGGATCAATCAATTTCAAGTTGCAATGCCAATCAAGTTGAGAAAATTTTATAGCCTAAGTCTCCTACCATCTTCAAAATCAAAGGATGATGGGTTAGGAGATTTTTCCCATACTTAGTTGATTTTCTATTTTTTGTAAATTTTTCATAATTTTGGTAGGGTTATATTATATCTACACGTAAAAATAGTTCAAATTGTGGGGAAACAGAAAAGAGATTTTTTGGAGCCAAAGATCACTTACAAATGAGATCATGGTGAAAAACCAAATGTAAAAGCCCAATTTTCATGTAGTAGTTGTGCCTTCTAACATATTTGTTAAATTCTAGTTTTTATTTAAAAAAAAAAAAAAGGAAAATCGAGAATAAGAGAATATCATGAGGCATAGTTGATATTAAGGCTTCCATGCATTCTTGATAGAAAAATTAACATGAATGGGAGGCATTCATGAGAACATTGGTAAGTCATTTAAATATGGTAGTAGAACATTTGGATTTTCCTTCTATTGATAGTAAGGACATCATTCCACCTACCATTATTAAGGCCAAAGAAGAATTTTGGAAAAAGGGTCTCTCCCCAAATGAATCAAAGATGATATAGATAATGGTGAAAAGGGGGATACCATCACATGCATCTATAAGGTTAATGTATTAAGTTTTTTGGTTTTTGTTCTTTCTTCTCGTTTTTCATATAATATTTTTTTAATCTCAAGTGTTACACATCTCATCTCATCTCTAGTAAATTATATTCAATGTGATATTATTTATATACCAATTTAGATTCATCTTAACTACGGATCTACCAAGCATCGAGAGGGATCAAATCTCTTTTCAATCTAAAAGAGATTTGATCCCTGCGCTTGAGTTAAGATAGATCTAGGTTGGTTTAATTATTAATAATTGATAATTATAATTATTAATTTTATTTATTTTTTTTTTATGTAATTTGACCTAATCCAAAACGTTTGAATAGTATTATAATTATTAATTTTATTTTTTAATTGTATTTTTTATTGTTATATATAATTTGACTAAATCAAAAATATTTATATCATATCACATAACATAACCTTATAACAATTTCTTTCCTACTTAACTCGAAAACATAAACACATTATATTTTAATTCGAAAACATTAACACAAATTATATTTTTTTTCATATGAAGTAAATTTCACAAATAATTTTCACCATATAAACCTATAAAATATACATCTAATAATATCTCTTTGCAAACACTATTCACATCATTTTTTTTAATTAACATTACTTTTTGGCATTGAGATATCTTGAAAATATTGTATTTTTAGTGTAGCGTAGTACTTGTTGGGATGGGGCAATCACCAAGAGACTTTATTTTCTTAATTTATATTTTATTAATATGTAGTAGGTTATTTTTACATTATTTTCTTAATTTATATTTTATTAATATGGTAGTAAGTTATTTTAACATTATTGTTACCATATAAATTGTTATATAAATGTTAAAGGTTAATTTAAAATTTTATTAGCTAGCTCTGAGACTTTTGACTTTTTATCTTTTTAGTTTAAAGGTTAGTTTTCATTAGCTAGGTGTGAGACTTTTTATTTTTTTAGTTTAAAGGCTAGCTTTTATTAGCTAGGTGTGAGACTTTCTATCTTTTTTTTCGAAATTAAACAGACCACAAAAAAAAATGTGTTTTCACAAAATATCTTCCATATAATATAAATATTAAATAAATGTATCCTCTTCTTCGCATCACAGATAAAGGTCGAAAAAAAAATGTGTTTTCACAAAATATCTTCCATATAATATTAAATAAATGTATCCTCTTCTTTACCTCACAAATACCAAAAAAAAATTCTTACTACTTTTTGGTGTACAGAACAAAAGAATATATTGAAAAAAAAACAAACCTGTTTACTTACAATGTTTTATAATATTCCTTTCATATACTTTCCTAAAATATCCATTAAATATGCTTTATATTTAAAAAAAAACGATAAATAATCGTCATATATCTTAATCATTTTGACAACTATTTTAAAACCCATATCATTTTTTTACCATATCGATTTTAATCATCAATACTCATGCGAAAGTCATGACTGAGTGAAAGTTTGAATAAACTGAAAACAATATGGAAGATTTTTTTGTCATATTTATTTACAAAGGAAATTAAAATTGAATGCCATCTTTTTTTACTTATTATATTTTTCGCCAAAGGTGTTTTTATTTCGACCTTGAAACCACTTATGTTGATTTTTTTTAAGACTAGTGTGATTGAATGTGAAGGGAATGTGCTTCGTCTGAATAGGTTGTCTACCACTGTGAACGCTTTAGGTGTTACAAATTAAATAAAAAATATTTGAATATGGGAACCAAGTAATATGGCATAATTCTAAACTACAACGTTGCATACCTGTCTTTTTTGTCTCTTTGTTTTCTAAAATTATTAGAGCATAAATATGGATCTAGGTGAAGAATAATTGCACAAATTTGCAAGAAATTGAAAAAGAAAATTTGGAATCGAGAATGAATTGATTACCTAATATTGGTTTGAGAATCAATACATAAAGCAACTAAGTTAAGCTTAGTTGTACATGCAATAACTATGGATAATTAAAGCTAATTGAATCTAGGTGTGATTTATGTTCTGTTATGTGCACATGCACCACATGCAAGCACTACAATTAATTAACTAAAGTCAGGTGCACACCACATGTAAGCACTTAAGTTAACTAACTAAAACCAAGTGCACACCACATGTAAGCACTTAAGTTAACTAACTAAAACCAAGTGCACACCACATGTGAGCACTCGAGTTAATTAACTAAGCCAAGTGCACATCACATGCAATAACTAGAGTTCAACTGAAGCTAACTAAGGCTAATTAGTTGCATGTGCACCAACACCCCTCGTTAAGCATAACTTAGGTGAGTGTGATACAAATGGTGAGTCCTGACAACAAGGTCATTTTAGGTACCCATATACAATGCATGAAAAGAGGAAAGAGGGAAAACCCAGTGGAAAGAAAACCTCCCCTCAATATATAATGCAAAAAGTAGAGAAAAGATAGCAGCTAGGCAATCATGTCCTTCACCTTGAGACGATCTCACAGAAATCAAAACTTCTACTCAGTGAAAGTCTTGGTCAAGATATCGACATTTTGCTCAAAACTAGGACATTACTGAAGATCAATGATCCCATCATGAATTTCTCTAATGAAGTGCATGTGGATCTCGATATGTTTGGTCCATTATTGTTGCACTCGACCTCTGCAAAAATTTAGTGTACTTTGACTATCACACCAGATGATAGTTGGACGATGGACATTGATACCAAGCTCAGATAGGAAATGTTGTAGCCAAATGGACTAAATAGTTTCATTGACTGCTTCTTTGTACTCGGACTCTGTCGATGATAAAGCAATGGCAGCCTACTTCTTGCTTGACCAACAAATTGGACCAGATCCCAAACTAATTACATAACCAGAGGTGGACTTGCAATCAATGTTGTAGCCAACCCATTTTGAATCTCTGAACCCAATGAGATCCAAAGAACAATTTGCTGCATAATGAATCCCATAAGTGATTGTCCCCTATACATATCAAAAGATGCACTTTGCAACTTTCCAGTGTAACTCATGTGGCCCCTGCATGTATCTGGAAACTTCTCCTACGACATATGAGAGATTAAGATGGGAATGAGTGAGATAAAGAAGACTTATCACAAGCTGACAGTATAATGTGAAATCAACAATGGTGTGTCTTTTCCATTCTCAAGCTTTATCCTTGATAAGAAGGGTGTGGTTGTTGGCTTGCAGTCACTCATGTGAAATCATGCTAAAATATCTCTAGCATACTTTAGTTGAGAAATGGTAATCCCAAAACCACTCAGATTGATCTATAGTCCAAGGAAGAAATTTAGCAAGCCCATGTATGTCATAGAAAACCTCTTATGCAATGCAATTTTAATCTCTGCAGTAGCAGAAGCTGAACTACATGTTATCAAAAGATCATCTACGTAGAGTACTATGATCAACAAGGAGTCAATTTTCTTCAAAAAAATAAACATTGGAATCAGATTTGTTGTGTACAAAATTTTGAGATAACAAATAGGAATCCATATTTGCGTGTCATGATCTAAGTGCCTCCTTGAGGCCATAAAGAGACTTATTTAGTTTGCATACCGGAGATGAATTTTGCATGTATCCCTGTTGCTACTCCATGTAGATTTCCTCCTTGAGATCACCATGAAGAAAGGCATTCTTCACATCCATATGATGCACCTCTCATCCTCTTGTTGTTGCAATGGAGAGACCTAACCGAATGGAATCCATTTTTTCCACTAGAGCAAAAGTCTCATCATAGTCAACACCATGTACCTGCTTAAAACCTTTCTCCACCAACCATGCCTTATAGAAACTAACTTGGCCAGATGTTGCTTTCTTCATTCGGTAAAATGACTTGCACCTCACAAGTTTACGATTGGAAGGTAGCAAAACCAGATCCCAAGTTTGGTTCTCAATGAGAGATTTGTATTCCTTATCCATAGTTGCTTCCCATTCAGGATGCCCAATTTCTTCTGCATAAGTCTGTGGATCAGATGCATGCATCATATAAGTGTGCATGGGCATGCATGCCTCCATAGCTAAGAGTGCTTGTGGATCTTCCTCAAACTGGGGTATAGTGGCAGGATCATCTAGGAGATCACTCATGTTGCGCCATTTTTATATTGAAAGTGGTCAAGAATCTTTCGAAATGTATGAGGAAGTATGATCTCGATGTTCAACAACTAGTGGTACAACAAGTGTCACAGGCAAAGGCTCATCTAGATCAGAATTTTGATCTGAAGTATCATCTGCATACTCATCAGTTAATGGTGTTGAGATTGCAACAAGATGATGGAGCTTATTGAAAAGAGTCGCCTTCACTAAGTGGGCACGCAGGCAAATTATGGCGCAAGTTCTATTTTTGGATCACAACAGGGATGATCACAGCAGGAGTGACCACAGTAGGAGTGATCAAAGTCTATTTTTAGACTGGCTATCAAAAATAGAAAAGTCAAATATTATTAGCTTATAATAATATTTAGACTATAAACTTTATCTTATTCTCTTAGAGCACTTCAGTTTGAGCTACATATGTGGCACATGCAGCCGTCAGAAGGAAATATGCTTTCTTTGTGGGTCAGTTGAGTTGCTGCATGCATGACTTCAGTTAGAACTCAATCAGTTGAGTTTGGTGGAGTTGATTGTGGAGTTGATGGAGTTGTGTTCAGTTTGACTTGGTTAAACTAGTTGTAATTAGTCTAACTGCAAATAGACTAATGATGAGTTGTTAAACTAATTATTAAATCATAATGCAACTAAAGAATACATCAGTTAACTCAGTTGCATGTCACTGCATGTTCAGTTCAGTAGGGACAGGTGTTAAAGGATCAGATTGCTATCAGTTGTGACTATAGTTGTGCATGAGGATTTGCACAATCAATGAGATTGAGTTATGCCAATGAGAATTGGAAAATACCAAGTGATTATAGCCTTTGCTCACGTGATTCCCAGTGTGAGTGATTCTTTTGAGGTAAATACGAGTTTGGTTCAACCATTCTCATCCATTCTTGTGCAGGTATTGAGCAGTGGAGGCAGGCAAGCTGTGGAATAGATTTGGAGATCAGATCTGAGCTGTATTGTGTGTAACAGGTGGAGATAGTGCTGGATACTTGTGAGAAGTATTGACTATTGTAATGTTACATGCTCTCAATCATTAATATACATATAGTGTGGGGTTTTCAGCTGTAAGCTTTCCCCAGGTTACATACTGTGTTAATGTGTGCATGGTCTTGATGTTTTATTGTTATTGATGCTGCTATATTGATGATCAATGTAGAGGAGCTTATGTAATGTGTATGTATTCCGCAATAGTACATGATCAGGATAATCTCCATTGAATATGTGTTTATTATTCAAAATTTCTACATGCTCTACATCCCCTAGTTCTTTTGCTTTAAATACCTTCAATAATATCAACAGCTCCATGTATGGTAACTTCTCAAAATTTAATTCTTAATAAGTTCTAAGGTTTCTATGGCCTTGAACTTTCGACATTCTGATATCCACCTGCTTCAAGGTTCCGATGTGTTGTATGCTCGATCCATCAATGTTCTAATGGCCCTCTGCTCCGAGGTTCCGATGTGTTGTGTGCTCTATCCATCAATGTTCTAATGGCCCTATGCTCCGAGGTTCCAATGACCTACATTCCAGAACCCCTGAGACTTTGAAATCCTATTTTTTTTCCTCTTGAGGTCTTGATATGCTTCCATGTGCTCCGATATTTCGGCCTTCTGAGGACTTCAAGACATGACCCTAACTTCGGCATTCAATAAATTTTGATTCAGGAGGCCATTTTTGGAATTCCACATACCATTAGAAAGCTCTTTCAGAGAAAAAACCAACTTTCCTTCATTCCAAGAGTATTTGAGTTGAATCTCCTCCAAATTCTAGGCCTGCCAACCACCATAGTCATCTTTTTATGGCTTCTCCAGTAACCCTGCTACTATGATGATTCTCTACAAGAGACTACAACAACCATAGGACTCCTCCTGAGCTTGACATATCAATCATATCAAACAAGTCCAGCCCAGTTAACATCAATGCCAACATACTTGCAGTCACTAGCCATCCATACAATGCCAACTATCCAAAAATATCTCCCTTTGGCATTAATGTCAACAACATAATATCCCCCTTAAACGAGGCATGGTCTTCTTGATGTCTTATCCAATGCATCAATAATATTCTCCCCCTTTTTGGAATCAATGGCAAAGGATGCTTTCGAGAACTCCCCGTAAACCACTGCAACCAACTCTTAAATTGATCCCTCATGTTGAGTAGTTTCCAACACACAAAAATTGAGTCATTTGGGAGGAGGAATCACAAATCCTATCAGCTTCCTTCAAAGGGTTCTCTTTCCAGTGGCTTAGTAAATATATTTGCAAGTTTGTCTTTAGTACCCACATATTCAAGTCTAACAACATTGGATGCAACTTGTTCCCTTAATAAATGGATCTTGATAGGGATGTGCTTGGTCTTTGAATGCATGACTAGAGTCTTAGAGATGTCGATGGCACTAGTATTATCACACATGATTGGAATAGGATCATTCAATTCTACCTTATTATACTTCAAGGTCTACCTCATACATAGGATTTGCGAGCAATAGGTGGCAGTTTCAATATAATCTTCCTTAGTTGTTGATAAAGAGATGGAGGCTTGTTTCCTATTGACCCATGACACTAAGGATTTTCCCAAGAGGAATGATGCACCTGAGGTGATTTTTCTTTCATCAATATTGATTGCCCAATCAGCATCAGTGTGAGCCTTCAACTTAAATTCTTTACTCTTAGGATACCATAGTTCATAGTATGTTGTTCCTTGAAGATATCTAAAAATCCTTTTGACAACTAACATGCCTTTCACGAGAGAAAGCTTGAAATATGGCCACAAGGCCCACTGCTTGCATGATGTCTCGTTGTGAATTTATGAGATACAACAAGCTTCCTATCATGGATATCTATCCGATCTGATTTACTAGTATTGTTTCATCTTCTTTGCACAATTTGTAGCTTGTAACCATAGGTGTGCTAACTGGCTTGCAATTTTCCAGCCCAAACTTATTCAAAGTTTCTCGTATGTACTTGGATTTGGAGGTAAACACTTCATTCTGAGACTGAGAAATTTGCAATCCCAAGAAGAAATACAACTCTCCGATCATTGACATTTCAGACTCAGTCTGCATACTATTTGTGAATTGATGTGCTAATTGTTCCATGTCGGGGCCAAAGATTATGTCATCCACGTATAATACTACAATCAGTAGATGATCGCCTTTAGAATTGATGTATAAATTGTTGTCTACAATACCTTTCTTAAAGCCCTATTGCAGAAGGCATCGATCCCGTCTTGCGTACCAAGCTCTCGGATCCTATTTGAGTCCATACATGGAATTTTTTAGTTTACATACGAACTCCTTATCTTTGGTGAGTGTGAATCCTTTTGCATGCGCAATATAAACCTCTTCTTCTAGATATCCATTGAGAAATGTAGACCTTACATCCATTTGATATACCTTGATATTTTTGGTACTGGCAAGGGAAAGAAACATTCTAGTAACTTCCAGTCTCTCTACTGGTGCAAAGGTTTCCTCAAAGTATACCCTTTCTATCTAGGAATAACCTTTATAGACCAATCAAGTCTTGTTCCTAATTACTTTACCATGCTCATTTAGCTTGTTTTTGAAAATCCATTTGGTTCCAATGATTTTTTTCTCTTTAGGTCTTGGAACAAGCTCCCAAGTTTTATTTTTTTCAATTTGTTGAAGTTCCTCATTCATATCTCTCACCTAGAACTTGTCCTCACTTGCCTGACTTATAATTTTAGGATCAATTTGAGACAAGAGAGCAATATTTTCACAACTTGAACTGCCAACAAGTTTCCTCCTGGTCTGAACACCATGTCTTTGATCTCCAAGAATATGACTCTCAGGATGTTCCTTTTGTATATACCTGGAAGGTGTTTTAGGCCTTGGAGTTGTGCACATTTCCGCACCTTCATTATTTGAGTGTATTTCTTCTTTATCTGAGGGTACAATATCTTAATTTTTTTCTCCACCTAAGTTCATGGTTACCTAGGAGGATCTAGTTTGTGAAAAAATTCCAACTATTACTACATCAATGCAATCTTCAACCCTCTTTATCTATGTTTTGTAACACGTGTATCCTTTTCTTCAAGCAGATTACCCAAGTAATATGCCCTCATCAGTGCATGAATCAAATTTTCCAATATTTTTATCATTCGTTTTGATAAAGCATTTTCCCAAACACCCTGAAGTGTTTCACTGATTTAGGTCTTCCCTTCCATAACTCATAGGGGGTTTTATCATTGTTAGGCCTGAGTTGAGTTTTGTTTGAAGGTACACTACTTCTTGAGCCACTTCTCCCTAGAAGATGTGGGATATGTTTGCTTCATCCAACATAGCTCTAGCCATTTCTTGGATTGTTTTGTTCTTTCTCTCCACTACTCCATTTTGTTGTGGAGTTCTAGCCACTGGATATTGCCTCCTAATTCCATGCTCTTCACAGAATTCTTCAAACTCTCTTGAAGTTTATTCTCCTCCTTTTTCTTATGTTAAGCATTTTATCTTTAAGTCTTTCTAATTTTCTACTTGAGATTTAAATTTTTTAAAATGATTAAATTCTTTTGACTTTTCTTTTAAGAGCACAATCCAAGTGGCCCTAGTAAAATCATCAATGAGCAACATGAAATACCTTTCTCCTTTTGTGGCTTTTTCTCTTGTTTGGACACAAATATCTATGTCAATTAGCTCCAATGGTCTAGATGAGAAAAACTCTTTTGACTTGAAATGAGTCCTAGTTTGCTTGTCAAAATGACATGACTTGTAGAATGAGTTATTAGGCCTTGAAAGTCTTGGTAATCCTCTCACAGCTCCCAGCTTGCTGACTTTTATTAAAATGTCAAAATTCATATGGCCAAGCCTCTTGTGCCACAATCGTGCTTCTTTTGTTTTTCATAAATAACAGTTTACTCTAGAGTCATCAAACACATATACATTATTGTGAGTTCAGATTGATTTTCCCACCAACATTCCATTCTTCACATTGTAGATCTCATAGTCCTTGGATCGAAAGGTCATGTCATAGCCATTATCACACATCTGGCTAACACTAAGTAAGTTGTGCAGTGTGCTTGAGACCTTCCACATACAACACATTTTTTCTTGTTTCTTTTGGTCAAGATTGACTATGCCATTAGCTTTAATTCTTCCTGGAGAATTGTTATTGAATGTGACGTTGTTCGCTATGTCCTTTTCTTTTAGTGACAAAAACTTACTCTTATCCCTAGTCATATGCTTGGAGCATCCACTATCCACCTACCATCTGTTTTCTTGATTTTGTGCTGATAGAGCGAGTCCACATACCATGTTCTTTCGAGATTTTTATTTCCAATTCTTCTTATCCTTTCAAACAATTGACTACCAAGTTTTCTAAGACCTAGATGGATAATTTATCCCAATTTTTCACTCACTTGCCTTGTGCCCAAAATTATTGCATTTAAAACATTCAACATCACTCATTAGGGGAGAGAAAGCATTTCAATTTTTAAGTGTAGAGTTTTGAGATATAAAATTTTGATATTGATTGTATCTGAAATTTTTCATCACTTTCAACTTTGATCCTTTACAATCAACAACCTTATGCCCAAATATTTGACATTTATAACAATCGCCATAGAATAAACAAGAGTACCTAAAGTTTGAAGGTCCATGAGTTTGTGCATGAAGGTATTGTCTGTTGTCTGGTTGATTGATTCATCCTCCGCTTGTGTGGTTCCTTGGGGTAGATCAATTTATTATTCTAGTGAAGGGATCCTCTCTGGTTTGCTCCCTTTTTGTCTTCATTGATTCTTTCTTGATGTAGCTTCACATTTCTATGAGGTTCCTCAAATCCTGTGGACATGAAATTCATCTTTCCCATAAAATATTCTTGTGGTCTGGAGTAACCTAAGCCTATTTTGTTTCCTGAAGATCTCTGATTGCTTAGAATCTAATCTAACTTTCTTGTTCCTTCTGTAAATTTCTCATTTACTCATTTTTTGATCTTTATCTCAAGATCTATTCTTAGAGAGACAACCTCTACCTCAAGACTCTGACAGTTCTCTTCCCATTCAAGGATCAAATCTTGAAGAACCTCTTCCTTTCGTTTAGCTTCTTCTAGTTTGATTTTCAAGGACATAATTTCATCTTTGCATGTTTTTTAGATCATTTCCTTCTTTACCTTGAATAGATCATGTTTTAATTGCTTTTTCTCTTCTTCTAGTTTCTCACATGTTCCTTGTTTTTCTTCTAGCAAAAAAGCTAAACTATCCTTGTTTTTAATGGCTTCTTCAAGTTTTTCTTTTTGATAAAAAAACTCCTCATTGTCAGAGTTGTACATACCTTCTTCAACACACTATAGTTGTTCTCTCAATTTCTTATTCTTTTTCCTTACTTTCTTTAACTCATCAAGAGCATTGATGAGTTCCCCTTCAAGGTCCACCACTCCTTCTTCTTCTTACTCTTCAGATTCAATAATATTTTGGTTCTTTGAGTCTGTTCCAAATGTCATAACTAAATACTTATCTAAATCATCCTCTGAAGAGTTTTCATTGTCTGACTTTTGTGTTGACCTATCCTCTTTGGTGTAGAGCCCTTTCTTCTTATATAACTTCTTCTTCTTATGTTTCCAAGCCTTGTTTCCAAATTTATGATCATCTCCCTTTTCAGCCTTTTTTTTGTAAGGGGATTTGGATGAAAAGTGTCCAACTCTTCCACAGTCAAAACATTTAAAGGGAAACTTCCCTTTATATTTTCCCGAGTTGTGCTTCAATTTCCTGGATAATTGAGCCATCTCCTAAACAGATTCATAGCCGGAGCAATATTGATGATGTTTGTGCTCCTTGGCCTTCTTGGACATTTTGAACATTGATTCCTAAGGCTCAACCTTTTCTCTTCTTGCTCTCATTTCATAAGTTGTGAGAGTACCAAGCAACTGATCCTTCTTGAGATTCTTCAAATTAGTCATCTCTTCAATATCTGAGATTTTCGCATTAAATCTCATGGGTAGAGATCTTAATACATTTTGAACAATAATATCTTCATTGATTTCTTCACCAAGTCCTATAATCATATTGGTTACTTCATCAAATCTGAGGAAGTATTCTGCTATGCTTTCATCTTCACTCATTTTTAAGATTTCAAACCTTATTCTAAAAGTTTGAAGTTTGGCCTGGTTGACTTTGTCATATCCTTCATGACTTTGATTGAGCTTCACCTACACATCCTTAGCAAACTTACTGTGCATAACCATTACAAGTTCTGATTGACTAAGGACAAAGAGAATGGAATTCTTGGCTTTAGCATTATTTCCATACAATTTTTTACCATCTACAACAGTGGGAGAAACATCAGGGACATTATAATCTAATAGTATGAAAGTCCAAACATCTACTCCTAGGCACATAAGATACACTTCCATTCTTACTTTCCAAAAGGCATAGATTGTCCCATCCAATACTAGTATTCTGCTTGAGTAAGCCTCTTGATTCTCTTTCTTAGAAAAAATTCCTTATGTATCTACCTTCCAGTGCTTAGATTGTTCTTGAAGGAACCTGGCTCTGATACCAATTGTTGGAATAAGGAATTACTGAGAGGGGTGGGTGAATCAGTAATAGCAAGGTTCTTAAAACTTTTACTAAATATGTT
The DNA here is from genome assembly GCA_000404065.3 of Pinus taeda. Classification (NCBI taxonomy): domain Eukaryota; kingdom Viridiplantae; phylum Streptophyta; class Pinopsida; order Pinales; family Pinaceae; genus Pinus; species Pinus taeda. Next base: position 44,987 of record APFE030599937.1, on the reverse strand, counting down.
TTTAGTTCTTTCCTCTACTATCTGATACTTATGAGAGCATTCATACATAAATAAAATGAGTAGAAATATGAAACATTCATATGTACATACAATGCATCACATGAGCAACATACACATATTGACACTAGTATTTTCACGTGGAAACCCAAAGGGAAAAAACCACCAATCTGTTTTTTTGTATGATGTAAATGAAGAATCTACTTAATTACATTAATTTGTTTGTGAGAACTTACTCACAAGAGGCACTGACCCCTTTAGCATAGCAAGAACCTACTTGCTGAGAGGCACCAACCTATTTTGAATGAAGGCCACCACCTTTTCTTGCAACAGTTCTAATTTTCATACAATTTTCAAACTGAAAACATAGGCACATACAAATATAGAAAAATACCAAACTGGTTTACCCCAGAATCAACTTCTACTCTCAATCCTCCATTGTTCTTGATCCTTCACTATTCTGCGGCCTCTCTTGGCCTCACGCAACATCTCCCTATTTTTTGCACTTCTGAGTTCTATTCCATAATCTCTCTGCAACACACTGCTCCATTTCAACACTTGGGCTAGTTTCTCATCTCACACACACTCTTCTCTCATTCTTCAGCACTAGCAACAATACTCTCTTCCCCCTTTTCTCAATGACAATCATTGGTTTTTCTCATGTGTTGCACACTTCTCAATGTTTCCTTTTCTGCATGTTGCCTCAATTCCCAAGTGTACCTCTATATAGCTTATCCATGTTGTTGTTGCATAGGGTGCTTCAATGAAACTACTTCATTAAACTCTGAATATGAGAACCTATGCGCTTTACCAACTCTCTGTGTGGTTATTCATGCTGAGAATTAATTCTTAGTAAATACTACACTCTTCAACTAGGTACTTTCCTCTCTGTGAACCAAAATGTTGTCCCTGAGGCTCTCCATGCTTATTCATGTCTCTCTGAGCTTTATTATACCTCAAGATGGCTTCTCTTCACTTCAATTAATTCATTGAAGCATGTTTTAGCTCATGACAGGCCCAATACTTCATCTTGTACAACCATGGTCCCCTCTATCACGGTCTTTTTCCTTCAATATTCACCATTGTCTCCATCGACTAACCTCTTATGTTCTCATTTACTTGGCTTCCAACCCAACCATTGTTCAACACCTTTGTGTTGTAGTTTCAGGGCTTCAACATTTCATAACTTTTATTAGAAGAGACATTACGAAATTGTGGGGTTCTAATTGGCCTTCACCCCCTATAGATTTTCCTGTAGATTCACAACTCATGTAATGTACTAAAACACAAGACATGAATCTACTCTACTCTTTAAATAGTAGAAACCAAGAACCGATGAAAACAATAATCAACAAGAGGAAGATAATAAAATACACATAACACAATTGTTTGTCTGGGGAAATACACTGCTCAAAACCCCGACTATCTAGCTTTCATCAGAAAACTAAGTGATAATACAAAGCTTGTTCCCACAAGAAAAATTCCAAACAAGTATGATCAACTCTCTGCCTCACAAGCTCATACTGACCAACACTTAGCCAATTTTTGTTGCCTGTTGAGCCCCTATTTCCTTGCACAATTCCGGTGAGGAATAGTACATATTGAATTGGGAATTCTTTCTTCTATAACTGTGCAATCCAAATCTAGGTCCTCTTTTGATTGCATGCATGACCTATACAACTCAGATCACTCTACAACTGATAGTACATTGTCCCTGCACTCTAGTCTCAAATGGGTCTTTCTCTGAATTGACATGCATGAGTTTCACATGAGGGAATTTTCAGTTAGCTAGAGTAGCAATGAGGATGCACCAATGCACCAACTCACTACTAGACCTCTACTAGTTCCATAAATAGTTAGAACTAGTTTAACTGACCATAACTTAGTCAAATTGAGTTATCTAGTTACAACTCAAATAAACTCATCATGGAACCCTACAATTTAGGGAGAACGTATACATAACTACAGAAAGACTTCCAACTCGAAATTTCTAAGATAATTGAGTCAATGAAACTTAATTAACTATTTACAAGTTGTTATGAGAATAGACTTCGATTTTAATTCACAGTTTAATTCAAGGAAAAATTAAACTAGAATTGCTTGTTGTCATTTCTCAACACTCTCTCTTAACAAGAAAGGGATTATTAGCTACCCCGATCTTGTCTCTGTGAAACTAAAATTTACATCTTGACAATGCCTTTGTCAAAATGTCAACATCTTGCTCCTTTGTGGGAATGTACTCCAACAACTTAATCAGCCTTAATACACAATCTTTAAGATGATGATATCGGATATCAATATGCTTGGACCGATCATGAAAAATTGGATTTTCATAGAGTTTGATACAACTCTGGTTGAAAAAATCGCAATAAATCACAGTTCGATCTATCTGCTGACCAAACAAACCAACCAGAATATTCCTCATCCAAATGGCCTCTGATCAGGGATCAGTATTTTAGCTAAAAAATGAAAGTGCTCAGAATTTCTTCAGACCTTAATGACCGGATAGAGTTTGTTGCTATGATACCAACTTGATATGAAATTGATTGCTAGTTAATGTTGTGCTAGTATCATTTCCAGATATAAAATTTTCTTTAGTTAATGCAGGGAAAATGAAGAGGCTAATGAATGCAAGTCAGAAATTGACATTGTTGATGATCAAACAAAGAGATGTTTTGAACCATACTTTTCATAAATATTCTTATATTTTTAATAAGTTGTTTTAGAATTATAACAGGTCGCCTTTGAAAGAAGGTGAAAAACATGTGTAGCAGGCACCATTGGTGTTGAGTGATGTTGAAAACAAGGTGTCGGTGCAAGAAGTTGCAAAGTTCAAAGAGAAGACGACAAAGCAGCTTGGCAAAGAAGGCATGGGTTTCACAAATGTCCATTGCTAGTTTCCAAAAGGCACATTACAATGGTGAAGAAACTTGGGCAAGAGTCTACTCAAGTACAAGGCAAAAGCAGCTAAAAGTCGGCATAGAGACAAAGTGCAAGGTGAGAAAGATTCCAAGTTTCTTTTGATTGTTGACCAAGGTAGGAACTAGATGTTTTCTGCAAAATGAGATTGTTGTTTTGCAAATTCAGAAATATTGTAGCATGACGGTGTCAAAGACAACAATAAATGGTCGTTGGAATCAAGGAAAATTTTGACTTTTTATGAAAAGCTCCAAACGATGAAATTAGGAAAACTTAAATGGATAAAGACTGGAAGTATGAGGGAATAGTCCCCTCATCAACATAATCAGTGATCAAGAGAGCTTTTGGGGTCCAAAAGGGTTCTGGTGGAGAGGAATGATTAGGGATCAGTATTTTAGCTAAAAAATGGAAGTGTTCAGAATTTCTTTAGACCTAAATGACCGGATAGAGTTTGTCGCCAAGATTCCGACGCCGTGAACGGTTCAAAAGACTGACATTGTATGAAAAAGTTAGAGCTTCTAAAAGTTTGGTAAAAAAAAAAATCATATTTTGTCTAGGGTTGACTGGATGCCCAGTGAGCATGCAGAGAATATTCTCCAGTTTCAGCAAGTGACACTGTGACAAGTGTCATTTCTGGATTCGCCAATTTGTCTCGAGGAAGGTGAAATTGAAATTTGAAATTATTTGTATTCAAATATATATATATATTATTTATATACAGCTTGAGTTGGCCTAATGGTAAGAGCATGTGTTTTTCCTCTAAGGGTCACAGGTTAAAACCAAGGGGATAGAGTATGTAGTGGGTCCCTTGTCCACAAACAAGGGGGTCTCATACACCAATTTGGTGTCTGGCTTGGCTGTGACCCTTAAAAAATAGATATTATATTATTAATATTATTATTATAATTATAATTTTTTTATTAACCATACAATATAATACATAATATATAGATATATAGATATAAATTATATGATATATTTCGCGTTCACACTGTAAACTAATTTAAATCACATGCAACTTAAATCAAAGTCTGAATTATATATATATATATATATTAATTAAATTTGATTTCACCGTAAACTTAAATTTAAATCCATATGCAAATTAAATAAAGTTCAAATTATGGTAGTGCGTGTAATATTTAATGGCAAAATTATAAAGGAGCTTTAAATCTACATGCAAATTAAACAAAGTTCGAATTATGGTGGTGCATGTAATATTTAATGGCAAAATTATAAAGGAGCTTTAAATCTACATGCAAATTAAACAAAGTCCGAATTATGGTGGTGCGTGTAATATTTAATGGAAAAATTATAAAGGAGCAGAGGTAGGAGGATGGAACCCATGACCTCCCCCATCAAATACGAATTAAACAAAGTTCGAATTATGGTGGTGCGTGTAATATTTAATGGCAAAATTATAAAGGAGCTTTAAATCTACATGCAAATTAAACAAGTCCGAATTATGGTGGTGTGTGTAATATTTAATAGAAAAATTATAAAGGAGCAAAGGTAGGGGGATGGAACCCATGACCTCCCCCATCAAATACGAAAGGTAAACCATTAAACCACATGGACCATGTGTTGAAAGGGAGGCACATAGCACGATACTTAAGCCTTTAATGTTGACTGACGGCAGAGAGGAGGGAGCTAACCCCCTCTCCATATGACCATCAAATGAAAACCATGGGCCAGCGCCAAATATAAGCGTGATTAGTGTGCCATTAACTTAATTTAACCTTAATTAACTGGAGTTTAGTTTGGCGGCAGTTTCGTCACCGCCTCCAAATATGGTGGAATTCTTATTTTTGGAAATTTAACTGGCAGTTCTTCCAGATTTGGTGGAGGAAATGTAAGAAAAATTAGTTTTTCCATAACTAAGGTGATTCTCAGCCAAATTTTGAAAATGAATAGTCATTTTTGGCTAATTGGCATGCTAGGAACTCATTGGAGTAGGTTGGAGAGGAAGAAGAGGTCTTCTACATGTGTTTTTGGTCACTTGAATATTTTCGAAGCCTAGGGCCACCAAGTGTTGGAGGCCATTCCCAGCAGCTGGTAACCAAATTGAGTAAACAAATAGTCCTTTCTGGTAGATTTGAATGTTTTAAACTCATTGGAATAGGTTCCAAGAGAATTAGGTACATGTAACAAGAATTTAAACACTATTGAAGCTAATACAAAGGCCCACATTATGAAGTTGGACCAAGGAGATGTGGCCCAGGAGAGGTGAACTCCTTCAACAAAAATTTGTGTATTGAGCTCTGTTATTTGTGCTTGCTATGTTTTTATATGTTGTTGTTCAACCATTTAAATTCATGCTTTTAAGTTCATGCAAAACACTAAATTTCACCAAGTTCAATGAATTGACAATCACATGCTCATGGATAAACTCTCTATGGATAAGCAAATCAAAGCAAAGAAAATTTTATATCTAGAAATGATATTAGCACAACATTAACTAGCAATCAATTTTAGATTAGCCTCACATGTTACTTGACTTGTAGCCATGTACTCTGCCTCTACAAAACTTAGTGCAACTGATCTTTGTTTCCTACTATACCAAGAAACTGTTATTGACCCAATACTAAATATCCCTCCTGATGTGCTCTTCATGTTGGATGGAATCCCTTCCCAATCTACATCAATGAAGCCTTGAATCTTCACTCCCTCTGTCCGTCTCAACCACAATCCATACTTAGTAGTTCCCTTGAGGTATCTCAACACATGCTTTGTTGCCTTCCAATACAACTTAGTAGGCCTAACCATTGCTTGACTAAGTTGGTTAACTACATAGCACATATTTGGTTTTGTGTTCACCAAATACATGAGTGAACTCACAAGCTGCCTATAAACAGTAGCTTCCACTACTTCCCCTAAAATAACATCCTCTTTCCTCCAGTTACCTACCAGAGGAGTCTCCATGGGTTTGCTGCTCTCCATGTGAAACCTCCTGAGTATCTCGTTGGGATACTTTTTCTGAGACACAAACAATTTCCCATCACCTTGTCATACTTCCATCCTTAGAAACTAATTCATGAGCCTCATGTCCTTCATCTCAAATTCTCTTGCAAGGTCTTCCTTGTAAGACTTGATCAGTTGATCATCACCTGTCAAAATCAAATTGTCGACATATAACTTAATGATCAACAATTTACCTTCCACCACTATGTGGTATAGGTTTGCATTCGCTTCACTCTTGGTGAAGACCAATCCGGTGAAGTAGCTATCAATCCTAGTGTACCAAGAATGAGGTGCTTGCTTCAGCCCATACAACGCTCTCTTGATCCAGCACACATGCGACTCATGGTCAAAGGTCTCAAAACCTTCAAGCTACTCTATGTACACCTCTTCCTAAATTGTGCCATTAAGGAAGATTGTCTTTACTTCCATCTGATGTATCTTCCAACCCATCTGTGATGATAGTGCCAATATAGATATGATCGATGAGTACTTTGAAACAGAAGCAAATGTCTCATCATAATCAATCCCCTCTACCTATGAAAAGCCACAGGCCACAAACCTGGCCTTATGCTTCTCCACACTACCATCTACAACTTGCTTTACCATAAAGCCATCGGGAGCTCACCACTGACTTGTCCTTCGGTCTTGGGACCACATCCCAAACATTGTTATGAACTATGGAATCATACTCCTCCACCATGGCCTCAACCCAAACCAGTTTCTGCATTTCCTCCTCAAAGGAAGATGACTTTGTCTCAACGCATCCGCTCATAAGAGCCATGTATTGAGTGTAACTCTCAGGTGACCTCCTCTGCCTGCGCTGAGATGTGGGTGCTCCCACATTATCCTGTGCATCATGCAATAACCTGTCAGCCTCTATGGTGTGCTTTCTCCCATCTCTGGAAGACTCTTCCTGAGTGGATGTCTCCACTCTCAAATCCTCTGCATGTGGCTGCTCCACATCAATCAAAGGCTCCTCAACCTTAGGAGCTAAAAGATACTCATCCGCATGTAGCTCAATCTCCCTCTCAAGGGAAACTTGCAATGCCTTCTCCTCATCGAATCTGACATCCTTGCGAACCATTGTCATCCTACTAGTCAGCAAGTACACCTGATAGTTGTGAGGTGTATCAGTGTACCCCACAAATATCCCCAACTATGTTGTTGGCTCAAGCTTCTTTTGTGCATCTTTGGTCACATGGAAATATACCGATGACTGAAAAATCATGAAGTGACCAACATCTAGCCTCTTACCAAAATAAGTCTCCTCTGGTGTCTTCATCCCAAGAATCTGATTCGAGCTACAATTCTTCAAATAAACAATTGTGTTCCATGCCTTAGCCCACAAGTGTAGTGGTAGGCCTTGATCATGCAATGTTTCCCATGTTTCCCCTACAATGCTTCTTTTCTTCCTCTCAACCACCCCATTCTGTTGTGGGTTATGGGGTGTCGTCAACTTCCATTTAATCACTTCTGCTACATAGAATTTCTTAAACTCATATGAGACATACTCACCACGTTATCACTCCTTAGAGGTTTAACCTTCTTGCCAGAATCATTCTTAACCAATGATTTAAATGTAAAAAACTTTTTGAAAATTTGATCCTTCTTCTGCATGAAAAATATCAAGTATTTACGAGAAAAGTTGTCAACAAATATAACATAATACCTATGTTTGGTCGTGGATGCTGTCGAGAATGGTCCATACACATATGAATAGACTCGCTATAAAATCACCTATGCTCTACTATCTTTATCGTGAAATGAAGCCTTGGTGTATTTTCCCAAATTACACCCTTTGCATGTATCAACTTGCTCAAGCGTACCTTTGGGAAGACCAGTAGAGATCTGAAGCATGATTTTCAAAGCCCTGTGATGCAAGTGGTCCAGTCACCTATGCCACAACTCGCCAACATCTTAGATCTGCACCTTCTCTGCTTTCATGCTCAAAATAGCACAATCCTCTACCTCCATCTTATAGATATTCTTAACTCGAATCCCTATATTCTTTACTTGACCCATGGCTGTGTCGAAGGAATGCCTTTCCTTTCGATAAAATTGCATCATAGCCTCTATCCTCAAGCATGGCAACCGATACTAAGTTCTTCTTCAACCCAAGCACATACATAACATCCCACATGGTGAGAGGAGCACCTTGCTCCCTCTGAAAAGTAATCGTACCCAATCCAATAGCACTATACCTCCTGTCTTCACCCATCTTGATATGCAACTGGATATCTTTCTCCTCCAGGTCAATGAACAACTCCTTGTCACCAGTCATGTGGAATGAAGCTCCACTATCAAGGTACCATACGCTACCCATCATTGATGACACCATGCATGCAATGAGAGTAAATTCCAATTCGAATTGAAAGGCTAAAGCCTCACCTACCACTTCTCCTGAGTAATTCTTCTTGGACTTCTTGAGCGGACAATTTGTAGAAAAATGGCTTGGCTCGTGACAATCAAATCACTTAACTTTCATCATGTATTTATTCTTACCTCCATGGAAAGAATCCAATTTGGAATGGGATGCCTTCCCTTTACCTTTCCTTTCCTTACTCTCTAAGGCATAGCTTTCCTTATCATCAGTCTTTGGTGAGGAACCATCTCTAGTATTCCTCTTGATATCCTCTTGTATCAAATCCGACCATAGTCATTCCCAATCTGGCAACTTCTCCCTCCCATTAGAAGAGTCTTGATAGCTATTCCAACTCCTGGTAAGGCCTAGGAGATCTAGGCTCGCCATATCATCCTCAGCAACGGTTATTCCAACACTTCCAAGATCATCACGACAGTGAGTGAACTTGGTCAAGTATTTTGGAATGGTCTCACCTTTCTCCATCTTGATTTTTCGAAGTTTGTCTTTTAGTGCCAACTTCGTATGGTCAATGTTGTTTGAGAAAAGGTTCATCAATGCTTTCCACATAGCATATAGAGTTTCCTTTTGATGGAGACTCGAGACAATGTGGTCTCGAACTCCCTCAAGGATTATCTGTCTTGCCTTCACCACACACTTCTTCCATTCGACTAGATATTTTTCATCTGATGCCGATGGCTTAGGAATGTCTTGATCAATGAATTCCTTCAAGCCATTATCCTCTAGCACAACCACCATTCTGTCCTTCTAGGCTATATAATTTGAACTGCCTTCCAAGGCATACTCGATCTGAAAACCGTAGAACGCCATATGTCGATCCTAAAGTACGTATTACAAATTCGAATTTCACCTATAACCCAAAACTCAAAACTTCGAAATATCCTCTAGTATACTTTCTTGAACTTTGATACCATGTGGAGTTTCTTGTAGATTCACAACTCATGTAATATACTAAAACACAAGACAAGAATCTACTCTACTCTTTAAAAAACAAAAACCAAGAATCGATGAAAACAATAATTGACAAGAGGAAGATAATCAAAGACACATAACACAATTGTTTCTCTCGGGAAATCCACTGCTCAAAACCCCAACCATCTATTGCATTGATAAAAAATATGAGTGATAATACAAATCTTGTGTTACAAGAACAATTCTACACAATTATGATCAAATCTCTACCTCACAAGCCCGCACTGACCAACACTTAGACAATTTCTACTGCCTGTTGAGCCCCTATTTCCTTGTGTCATTCCTGTGAGGAATAGTCCATATTTAATTGGGAATTCCTTCTTCCATAACTGTGAAATTCAAATCTAGGTCCTCTTCTAATTGCATGCATGATCTGTACGGCTTGTATCACTCTACAACTGATAGTACATTGTCCCTGTACTCTAGTATCAACTAGGTCGTTCTATGAACTGACATGCATGAGTTTCTCATGAGGGAATCTTCAGTTATCTAGTTACAAATCAAATAAACTCATCATGGACCCCTAAAATTTAGGTAGAACATATACATGGCTACAAAAATACTTCCATTTCGAAATTCCTAAGCTAATTAAGTCAATTAAACTTAATTAACTATTTACAATTTGTTTTGAGAATAGAATTCGATTTTAATTCACAGTTTAATTTAAGGACAAAAAACTCGAATTTCTTGTTGCCATTTCTCAACACCTCCTTCTGCTTAGCCCCTTTTAGCTTTACACACCATAGGACCACATGTTGTGACCTGGGTTTCATTTTCCTATGTTCAGTAGTATTAGGGCTTCCCATATCATTACTTTTGCTAAAAGAAACGTTACAAAATTGTGGGGTCTTGACGGTCCGAGCCCCTTCATAATTAGCCCCTTCTTGTTTCTTTTCATATGACCAAGTGTTGTGACTAGGGGCTTAATGGTTAGGTGCTAAGGCCTTCAGATCCTGTTGGGGGTTAATATCCCTTTGTATTTTCTTCTTTGCCCTTGGTTCTTTTAGTCTCATCGATCAACACCACCACGTCATAGATCCCTGTATTGGGACTTCCTCTTAATTCAATTATGGAAGAGTTCTGAAATATCTAGTCTATGAAATATAGCCCACATGGAATCACATAGCACTTAGGTGCTAAGGTCTTCTCTTTTCCCTTGGTTCTTTGTTTCCCCTCGAACAGACGTCAAACAATATTAGAGCCCTTGGTATCGACATTCCTCTCCAAATTCCAATTTCAGAGGAGTCCTGAAATTCTGACCTCTAAAATACTCCATAGCACCTTGGTGCTAAGTCTCGCTTCTACACCCTTGGTTTTCTGGGTTTCCTATGACCAAGCTCTAATCCACATCAAAGCTTCTTTATCACATCATAGTGTTTTTATAAGAATTAAATGAGAGGTTACGAAATCCCGACCTCCGATGTACCAACCTCTTATATGACCTCATGTTGTTGTCATTACTCCACGTGGCGCCTCCTTGGTAGTGACGTGTCACCCAGATTTTCCCTAATAGGCCACTGAAAATCCCAAATCGAAATGCCACATGTCCACCATAGATTCATGTCATGCTGACGCCATATTCCATGTCAACTTCATAGGGCCAATCACATGTTGCCATGTGTCTTACCAGAGGAGAAAGAAAGGATCCCATCAAGCCTTGGTTTTGCAATGAAAACCATTGTTAATCCTGCTCTACATCCATCGATGCCTTTTTAAAAAATACCTTTAACAATATGGGCAGCTCCATGTATAGTAACTTCTCAAAATTAAATCGTTAAGAAGTTCTGAGGTTTCGATGGCCTTGACCTTCTAGCATTCCTATATCCACATGCTTCGAGGTTCTGATGTGTCGTATGCTCCATCCTCCGATGTTCTGATGGCCCTATGTTCTGAGGATCTGATGGCTTACATTCCAAAACCCCTGAGACTTTGACCTCTGATATTTTTTCCTCTCGAGGTCCCGATATGCTAGAATGGGCCCCGATATTTCAGCCTTTTGAGGACTTCAAGGCCCTAACTTCAGTAGTCAATAACTTTTGATCCAGGAGGCCATTCTTCGACTTCCACATACTGTTGGAAATATATTTTAGAGAACTAACCAATTTTCATGATTCCAAGAGTATTTGATTTGAATCTCCTCCAAATTTTTGGCCTCCCAACCACCATAGTCATCTTTCATGGCTTCTCCAGTAACCCTGCTACTATGATGATTCTCTACAAGAGACTGCAACAACCATAGGACTCCTGCTGAGCTTGACATATCAAGCATATGAAACGAGTCCAGCCTAGTTGACAACAATGCCAACATACTTGCAGTTACTAGCCATCCAAACCCTTTTGTAAAAAATGACTAAATGCATGTGTGTAGCTTCCCTGATGTGACACTGGCACCTTCATATGTATAAATGCCTTGTAGATTCAAAATGAAGATTGTAATACGCTAAAACAATTGACTTGAATCTACTCTACTCATCAAAGGAAACAAAAATTGATCGATGAAATCATGAAGCAAAAAAGGAATAATTTCAATCACACATAACACAATAATTTTCTGATGAAAGCCACAGCTCAAAACCCCTACTATCTGTATATTGCATTAATCATAAAATTTGAGAAGCAAATACAATGCTTGTTCAACCCGAACAATCTCTGCACAAGTACAATCTATCTCATTGCTTCACAAACCATCTCAAGCCAATACTTAGCCAAATTTGTTTCCTACCAAGCTCTTATTTCCTTGTGCAGTTTCTTATGGAATTAGCCCATATTTAATTGAGAAATTCATCATCCATAACTATGCAATCCATCAATAGGCCTTCCTTTGATTGCATGCACCAACTGTTTAATTTAGATGATTTTACAACTAATAGTACACTAACCCTGAACTCTAATCTCAACTGGGTCTTTCTCTGATCTGACATGCATGAGTTAATTATGAGTGAATCTTTAGTTTACTAGTTGATCAGTGTTGGTTACACCCCACTACCGAATCTCCCACTAATTCCTCCATCAGTTGGAACTAGTTTAACTGAGTTTAACTCAGTTAAACATAATTAAATAATTACAACTCAAACAAAACTCAACCTAGGCCCCGGATCACTCTACATGACTCTATATAGACTCCCAACTTGAATTTACTGAGCCAATTAAGTCAACTTAACTTAGTTAGTTATTACAAGTTGCTATGAGAATTAGAATTACAATTTAATTCCTAATATAATTCAAGGACAAATTAAATTATGATTTTTCTTGTTGCATTTTTTCAACACTCCCTCTCAACAAGAAAGGGATTATCTAATACCACAATCCTGCCTCTGTGAAACTTGAATTTTCATCTTGACAATGCATTTGTCAAAATATTTGCATCCTGCTCCTTTGTAGGGATGTAATCCAGCAACATGATTCTCCTTTGCACATTATCTCGTAGATGGTGATACCATATGTTAATATGCTTGGACCGATCATGAAAACTGGATTCTCAGAGAGTTTGATACAACTCTTATTGTCACAGTAAATCACTAGTAGACATGTAATCTGCTTCTCTTAAACTAAGTGCAAATGATCTTTTCTTTCTGTTGTACCAAGAAACTATTGTTGACCAAATACTGAAGATTCCCCTTGATGTGCTCTTCATGTCAGATGGTCTCCCTGCCCAAACTGCATCTGTGAATCCTTGAAGCTTCATTCCCTCTGTCTGTTTGTACCAAATACCAAACCGAGTGGTGCCTCTGAGGTATCTCAACACATGTTTAGCTGCCTTCCAATAAAGTTTTATTGGGTTAACCATGGCTTGACTAAGTTGGTTGACTGCAAAACACATGTCCGTTCGTGTGATCACCAAATATATAGGTGAATGCACAAGCTCTCTATAAATAGTAGCCTCCACAACTTCACCTGAAGTAACATCCTCCTTCCTCTAGTTACCTACTAGAGGAGTCTCCATCGATTTGATGCTCTCCATGTGGAACTTCTTCAGTATCTTGTTGGCATACTTGCCCTGAGAGATAAACAATTCCTCATCTCCTTTCCATACTTCCATACCAAGAAAGTAATGCATGAGCCCCAAGTCCTTCATCTCAAACTCTCTTGCAAGATCCTCTTTGCACAATTTTATCAACTTATCATCACTTGTCATAATCAAATCATCGACGTACAGTACCATAATCAACAATTTACCTTCAACCACAATATGGTAAATGTTCACATCTGCTTCACTTTTGGTGAAGCCCAACCCGGTGAAATATTTGTCAATCCTAGTGTACCAAGCACAAGGTGCTTGTTTTAGCCCATACAATGTTCACTTGAGTCTTCACACATGTGAATCTCTATTGAAGGTCTCAAATCCTTCCAGCTGCTCAATATGCACCTCTTCCTCAATCATACCATTGAGGAATGATGTCTTTACATCCATCTAATGTATCTTCCATCCCATCTATGCTGACAGTGCTAGAATAGATCTGATTGATGAGTACCTTGCTACATGAGCAAAGGTCTCATCGTAATCAATTTCCTCCACCTGAGAAAACCCTCTGGCCATAAATATGACCTTCTATTTCTCCACACTCCCATTTGATGTTTGCATTACTTTGTAAAGCCATCTGGAACTCACCATTGACTTGTGTGCTGGTCTTGGGGCCACTTCCCAAACATTGTTTTTGATAATGGAGTCATACTCCTCAACCATGGCATCAACCCATACTGTTTGTTGCATTGCTTCCTCAAGTGAGGATGGCTCAATCTCTACACTCTCGCTCATCAGTCATGTAGCTAGTGTACTGATCTAGTGACCTCCTCTGCCTGCATCATTATGTGGGTGCTCCAACATTATCTCTAACATCATGCATCAATCTGTCAGCCTCTCTGGTGCACTTTATTCCATCTCTGGAAGTCTCTACATGATTTGGTGTTTCCAGTCTCTTCTCCTCTGCATGTGGATGCTCACATCATTCTCAGTTTCCTCCTTTGGAGCTAAAAGCTCCTCATCTACATGTAACTAAAGCTCCCTCTCAAGGGAACATCTCATGGCCTTCTCTTCATCGAACTTCACATCTCCACGAACCACTATCATCCTATTGGATGGAAGGTACACCCGATAGTTGTAAGGTGTATCAGTGTAGCCCATAAATATTCCCAACTCATTTGTTGGCTCTATATTTTTCATTGCATCCTTGGTAACATGAAAGTAGACTGATGAACCAAAGATCCTAAAGCGTTCCAGATCTAGTTTCTTACCTAAAAAGGCTTCTTTTTGTGTACTCATCCTGAGAATTTGATGAGGGCTTCTATTCTGCAAATAAATAGTTATGTTGCATGCTTTAGCCCATAAGTGCAACAGTAGGCCCTGATCATGAAAATCGCTCGTGTTGTTCCCACAATAATTTTCTTCTTCATTTCAACCACCCCATTTGTTGTGGGTTATGAGGTGCTATTAACTCTCGTTGAGTGCCTTCTAATGCATAGAATTTCTTGAATTCATTCGATACATATTCTCCACCATTGTCGCTTCTGAGAGATTTAACTTTCCTTCCAGTATCTTTCTCGACAAGTGTTTTAAATTCACAAATTTTAGCAAACGTTTGATTTTTCTTCTCCATAAGGAAAATCTAGCACTTACAAGAAAAATCATCAAAATATATTACATAATACCTGTGTTTGGCCATGGATGTTTTCGAGAACGTTTCACACACATTTGAGTGAACTCGATCAAGGATCGCTTGCACTCGACTATCTTTATCATGAAAATAAGCTTTAGTGTACCTCCCAAATGTACACCCTTTGCATGTGTCTCTTTGGTATATTGTACCATTGGGAAGTCCTGTAGAGATTTTTTGCATGATCTTCAAATCTCTTTGGTGCAAGTGACCCAATATTCTATGCCACAACTCACCGACATCTCGGCTCTACACCTTCTCTGCTTTAGTGCTCAAAGCAGTGCAAACTTCTACATCCAATTTGTAGAGGTTCTTCACCTAAACCTCGATCCGCTTCACATATCCTGAGGTTATGTCATAAAGGAAATCATTTCCCTTACTAAATATCACATTGTATCCATGGTCCTCCAACATGGAAACATAAACCAAGTTCTTCTTCAAACCCGAAACATACATGACATCTTTTAGTGTGAGGGGAGAACCAAACTCCCTTTGAAAGGTAACAGTACCATTAGGGGAATTTTGAGGTATAAAATGGGCCTCCTAAGAAAAATGTACAACCAAAATAAACTTTATAAGAACCAATAGGATTCAAGATGATGTTGTCAACCATGGGGGATGATTCACTATTTTTGGAGTAAAAAGGTAAAAAGATAAAATAATATAAAATAATAACACTACTTTTTCAACTCATATTTACAACTTATCTTCCTAAGGTTTTACTCAAATTTCGAGTAGGAGTACTTGTTGGATGCAAAAATTGATTCCTCATCCAAGGAGTATCCATGTTGCATACTTTTGATGGACCATACGACACGAAAAATGAGAAATACATGAAAAAATGTGATTGCAATCACCTTTTTTCATGTATTTCTCATTTTTCGTGTAGCAGTGTCCATCAAAAGTATGCAACATGGCTACTCCTTGGATAAGGAATTAAATTCTGCATTAAACAAGTGTTTCTGCTCGAAATTTGAATAAACCCATAAAGAGATAAGTTAAAAATACGAGTTGAAAAATACTTTTTTCTTTTTTCCCTCTAAAATTTGATGATGTAATATAATCTTATTTTATTATTTCCACTGTGATTTTATAATTTCTTTAGGAGGCCCATTTTATACCTCAAAACTCCCCTAATGTGATGTCGGTTGCGCTATACCTCCCATCATCTCCCATCTCCATGTGCATATGGAGGTCCTTCTCCTCTAAGTCACTAATGAAATCTTTGTTGTCGATCATATGGAATGAGGGTCCACTATCTAGGTACCACACACTACCCATCGTCGATGTCACCATGCAAGTGATAAGGGTGAAATACCTTTCGAATTGTGAAGCAAGAGCTTCACTTTCCTCTCCTCCTAAGGGATTCTTATCGACCTTCTTGTCCAAACACTTTGTGGCATAGTGTCCTAGCTCGTGAGAGTGAAAACATTTAATCTTCGACATGTCCTTCTTACCGCCTTGACCGGAATATGATTTGGAATGGGATGACTTCCCTTTCCCTTTATTCACCTTTCCATCTAAGGCAAATTTCTCCTCATCATCATGTTTGGATGAGGATCCATCTCTGGTGTTCTGTTGAATCTCTCCCTGTACCAAGTCGAACCACAATCACTCCCACCATGGTAGCTTTTCCCTCCCATTAATTGAGTCCTAGTGGTTGTGTTAGCGCTTGGGAAGTCCTAGAAGTGCTAGGCTAACCATATCTTCTTCAGCAATGGTAACACCAAAAATTCCAAGCACATCCCGACATTGGGTGAACTTGGTCATGTACTTCGGTATTGAGTCGCCCTTCTCCATCTTGATCTTTCTGAGCTTTTCCTTCAATGCTAGCTTCATGTGGTCACTATTGTTTTGAAATAGGTCTATCAAGGCCTTCCACATTGCAAATGGAGTTTTATTACTGTGGAGGTTCGAGACAAAATGATCTCGAACTCCTTCTAGGATAATCCTTCTCGCCTTTACCACACACTTTCTCCACTCTGTCAGGTATTTAATCTCAAATGTTGGAGGCTTTAGGATATCATGATCTATGAATTCCTTCAGCCCATTATCTTCCAACACTGCCTCCATCCTGTCATTCCAAGAAATATAGTTCGAACTACCCTCAAGGGCATATTCGAGTCTCAATCCATAGAACGACATCCTGTTGGCTCTAAAGTATGATACTACAAATTTGATTTCTCTCGCAAAACAAACTCGTATTCTTCTCTTCTATAGTGATTTAATCTCTGATACCATGTAGAAATTCCTTGTAGATTCAAACTGTAGATTGTAATATGCTAAAATAATTGACTTGAATCTACTCTACTCATCAGCAGAAACAAAAATTAATCGATGAAATTGTGAAGTAGAAAAGGAACAATTTCAATCACACATAACACAATAATTTTCTGGGGAAATCTACAGCTAAAGACCCTTGGTATATGTATATTGTGTTAATCAGAAAATTTGAGAAGAAAATACAATGCTTGTTCAACTCGAACAATCTTTGCACAAGTACAATCTATCTAACTACTTCACCAACCAACTCAAGCCAATACTTAGCCAAATATGTTGCTTGCCAAGCTCCTATTTCCTTCCACAATTTCTTACGGAATTATCCCATATTTAATTGTGAAATTCCTCATCCATAATTGTGTAATCCATCAATAGGCCTTCCTTTGATTCCATGCACCACCTTTTTAATTAGATGATTTTACAATTAATAGCACATTGTCCCTAAACTCTAATCTCAACTGGGTTTTTCTCTGATTAGACATGCATGAGTTAATTATCAGTGAATCTTCAGTTTACTGGCTTAGCAGTGTTGGTTACACCACACTACTAGAGGTTACACCCCACTACTGGATCTCCCACTAATTCCTCCATCAATTGGAACTAGTTTAACTTAATTTAACTCAAACTGAATTAAATAATTACAACTCAACCTGGGCCCATAAGATTTAGGGATCACTCTAGATGGCTCTAAATAGATTCCCAACTGGAATTTATCGAGCCAACTAAGTCAACTTAACTTAGTTAACTGTTACAAGTTGCTATGAGAATTAGAATTAGAATTTAACTCCTAATTTAATTCAACAACAAATTAAATGAGGATTTTTCGTGTTGCATTTTTTCAACATCGTAAAACAAAGACTCCCACCGTACCCTATGGATGAGCAAGAAAACCTAAGATGGGCCCTTTGTGGATATTGGTAAGGAAGCTTCTAGTATACAAATGTACAGAGCATGATGGGTAAGGCTTACGAGTTGAAGAATGACATGCTCCCTGGAATCCCTATCTCAATGCGGCTTGTAGAGTCAGTAACGCATGAGTGAAGATATTAAACATTTGCAACTTCACTAGGACTCCTTCCTGTAATGGCCCTAGGGTAACATAAAGCTCTAATTAGAGTTGCAGAGAGGGTAACCCATCATAGAAAGTGAGACAAATGAATGTCGCGCAACGTAGGAGGAGGAGAGTCATTACCCTCTAACCTCTATATCCGTTCACCACTATTGATTACCAACAAAGTCCAAAAAAACCATAGATTTCTCCTCATATCCTAAAGACCTAAGATGCCAAGTGGTTGGCTAAGAGCAAATTCCAAATTGTTCGAAGCTAGCACTTTATTATATTTCATAACCCGAAAACCCATAAAGCATATAAACAAAAATTAACCAAGGTCCAAACAATAATATGTACTTTGCCATGTAACAAGATTACATTTTATTGTATACTCAAAGTTTTCCAAATTTCCCAAACCTTAAGTTGTCGCCCAAGTGTGTAATCATATGGCACATAAGATTATAATCATGGCCTATTAACAGTATCCATCTTAGGGTAAAAGTAAAGCATGAAAATTTATACTTTTGTCATAACCCTCGTTACATGGTAAATTAAATTAAATAAAAATTTAAAAAAAAAATATTGGGGTGTGGGACCTATTCTTTTTAATTCAATCATTCAAAGAAATCAAATCTAAGAAATAGTGAGTCTTTCTTCGTTCCGTTTTTAGTTTCGGAAGATTCACCGTTCCGTTTTTAGTTTTGGTGAAGTTTTCATATTTATTTATAATGAATGTATTAAAAAAAGGGTTAATTATATTGTTTAATATAAGGAATAGTGTGGTTTTTAATGTTAATGATTATTTTTTAGTGTAGATGTTTATTACTAAGATTGTGGGAGGTTTGGTTCAGTTAAGATTGTGGGAGGTTTGGTCTAGCTAGATGTTTTTTTGGAAATTTTAATTCTCCTAAAGTGATTTCTATACTCAATCCCTTCACATAAGATTTCAACATGGACACTTTTTGGAAATTTTAGTTCTCCCAAAGTGACTTCCATATTCAATCCCTTCCCATAAGATTTCAACATGTAACCTCGTGGGACTAAATGCCACACAACTCAACTAATCTAAATCTCATAAGTCAAATATTATTATTATTATAAAAAAAAAATTGTATAATTTTTAAATTTTTAAATCAAGGTATTTTTTAAGGATTTTGTATTTTTCTTATATATAATTTTGTAGGCGATTATTCTAGTTTGAAATTTCATAAGTATAGAATGTAAGCGAATATTTAATCAAAAACATGCAATTTACTATTAAATTTGGTAAATTTTTTTGACTAATATCATTTATTTAATCATATATATGTTCAAAAATTAACCTATTTGCTAAATTTCACCTCTAAAATTTACCATATTTTAAATCAAATAAAAAAATAGTGAATCTTTTAGGTTTTTTCCAAGTTATGATAAAACTTTTCATATATATTTACCATGAATATTTTTTAAAAAGGTTAAATATATTATCCATATCAAAAATTGTGTGTTTTTAACTTTAAATATTATTATCATAAAGAAAATTCAATTTGCATGATTTTTCAAATTTTTAAATGTTAAAAAAAATAGAAATGAAATCTAATCAACTAAGTGCAATTTCATATTTCTTTATATAAATAATTATAAGTTTTAGAAATAAAATAAATAATTTGAATTTTTTAATAGTTTTACGTTATTAGAAGAGGTTTGCATATCAAGCGATCCCTTTAAAGGCTTGGTAGATTAGAGTTAAGATGGATATAGGCTCGTTTAATTTCCCCCTTTAAATAGGCTATATTCAACATGAATACCATGGATTCTCAAGACCATGGCTAAATACCATGAGCCATTTTAATTTTATTTTTATAGGGTTATTTTTGTTTTTTGTTTTTATATTTTATTTTATTTACATTACATTATATTATGTTTTTATTATTTTATTTTATTTTATTTTTATTTTAATGTAATTTTACTTAGTGAAAATGTTAAACATTACATTACAACATCTCTCCCATATAGGGTGGAGAGCACCTCTCACCACAACAAAGAATTTGAATTTTTTAATAGTTTTAAGCCATTACAACCCTAAAACTCATATAACTCTTGAGATCTTAAACCATTAAGGCTCTTGATTATGAGTTTCGAAGAAACTTTTTGTGAATCAAAATTTATATATTTAAAAAGAATTGTTTTCCTACACAATTCGATGACTAACATTTTAAAATAAAAACTAAAACAAAATATCTATTTACATTGGAGCTTTGTGAAACTCTGGCTAGATTTTCTACAAACCCTAATTACTGTGGCAGTTTTACTCTATCTACCCACTCGTCCTATGGCTAATTGCAAAGGAGGGAGAAATAGTCCCTCCTATAGCAAGTTTGTTTATGAAGGAAGAATCCCATAATAGCCTGCGACTTCCATTCCTAATTCCTCAAACCCAAAGAAGGATGGAGACCAACAAAACCAACATTAGTTAGCTAACCATGCTAGAAAACAAAGACCAAGAAGTTGTTTTCCTGAAGTAGCTATACAACCCAAGTTTGAGGTCAGAGGAAATCGAATTTGTGGGTACATATAGTACATGCAAGATCATGCGCTTATAGGAAATAGACTAAGATAGTATGGGCATATGGACATCTGAAAAAGCCTTATCCCATTGGGTGTACAACAAATAAAAACCTAAAGGCCATATTAAGATAGAATTAGGATCCAATGGCTTTTTTTACTATTGTCTTCACTAGTCTAGAAGATCAAAATTGAGTGTTTGAGAATGGGCCATATTTTTTTAATTTAGCTCCTCTCTACCTGCAATTTTGGACTTAACACTTTGCACCTGACATAGAGGATTTCACAACAGCGTTAGTATGAATACGAATGTACTCATTACAACAGGAGTTTTGGGATGAGGAGACCTTGGATAGAATAGGGAATGCCCTTAGGCATTTCGTTAAAATATTTGAAGTGACAAAGCAAGTGATGTATACATCCTATGCCTGCATATGTGTGTACATGAACATTTTCGAGCCTCTATTAGAGTCAATAGATATATATTATCAAGATGAACTATGGAATAAAATGCTTGATTATGAACATATTCCTTTCTGATGTTGGAGATGTCTCAAATAAAATAATTTATACTAGAATTTTCCATTGGTAACCCTGAATGAAATCCTTGAATCATCTGTAACACAAGATAACCATGGGATTTGGTTGAGCATAGTTTTTGCAACTCTAACCCCCCCTATGTGTCAGAATTCTCCAGAGAAGAAAAGAGTTGAATAAAATCATTATAGATCGCTTGCTTTGCTAGAATCTTCTGACCCTAACACTATTAAGCATCATCTGAAGTTGAGATGAAAAACCCATTAGGTCCCCTCTCCCCCCTAAATCCTCAACCCATCCACCCTTCCCACCCATCGTTCTACATGTCATACCTGAAGGAGTCAAATCTCTCCCAGATCAAACAAAATATATGGATTTGGACTCACTACATTTTCTATAAATAGCAAAGGCATGGAAAGGTAAGGATCCTTTCACCATACCAGAGCACCAAGTTTGTTTATTAGGTAGAGATTATTTGAAGTATAAACGTGTGACATCAAAATCAACTTCAGGAGCTAGAAGCATTAATGGACTGTTGGTGGTCCAAATGCACTCGTTAAAAGACATAACAAAGCCACATAGGTGGGAGAATAAATGAGTTCATGATAGAAATTTATAGTTTTTGGATGAATTGGGATGCATGTTGGTCAATACTTAACGAGTAAGGGTTATCACGGAATAAATTTGTGGATCCAGCAACTCTCAACCATGAAAATAGTCTCCTGTAATATGAGGGGACTTAGCAGTAAAGGCTTCTAAGAGATAAATGGATTAGAGAGAAACCATAAATAATGATCATCTAGGAAACCAAATTTTCAAGTGAGATTATGTTTGAATAAGTAGCAACTAGAGGCAGATATTCCAGGTAGTGGCAATAGATGCCCAAGGTTACTCTAGAGGTTTTGACATTATTTTGGACAATCAAGATATTTGAGTCACCAACATGTTTTCTACATTACACATTTTTACCATATAGTTCCAGTTAATTGGATACGGGGAATACTGACATCTCTCCAATGTTTATGGCATGAACATTCTGAATGATAAATCATTGTTCCTCAAATATATTGTCCAAAGTGGAACCCTAGTCTCTCCCTTTCCATGGATAATTGGGGGATAAACATTATCAAGTCACTCATAGAGGATGAGGGTGGAATCACAAGGTTAGAGATAGAAACAACATTGTTTCAGGAAGCAATGGACTCATCCTGCTTCATTAAGGTGGAAACAAACCATGGTGTTTATACCTAAAATAATTTAGGAGGAGGTCAACAACAGGGAGCATCAAAGTTGGATAAATTCTTCATTTTTTAGAATATCCTAAGTTGGGACGTGTTCATTGAAGACTTTATCCTCCCCAAACATGGGTCGGATTATTGGGCCATATGCCTCTACATTGATTTAAAAACCCACCCTCAAAATCATCCATTTAGATTTGAGAAATTTTTGCTTTGTCATCCAAATTTCCATTCTATTATTCAAAAGTGGTGGGACGAGCTATGGAAAATAGATGGATTAAATATGTTCAATTTTTATAAAAAATTGAAACACATCAAGTGGAAACCAAAAGGTTGGAATAAGGGACATTTCGACATCGTCTTGGAAGAAAAAAGTAAACTAGAACAAAAAATGGAAGAGATCCAAGAGGAGGTGATATTATATGACATATTTGAGAACCTAATCAAGGTTGAGGTATAAAATTTTCAAGAACTAGAGGAATGAAGGAAACATGAAGACAATGTGTGGAAAAAAACGTCCTTCATCTAATGGCTAAAAGAGGGGTGGGACTCAACTTTATTCCATAAATCAATGTTACAACATAGGAACCCTAACATGATCTCTTCACTTAAATGGCTCTAAGGAAGAAAATTAGAAACTCATAAGGAGATATCTCAAGAGTTGGTTCAATTTTTCTAGAAAATTCTTTTATAATCCTAAAATCAATAAATCAAGGGAAATCCAACAAATAACTTGGTATATTCTAAATCTAATCACAATGTAATATAATGAGGCACTACTCAGAGAAATTCCTTATGAGGAAGTTGAAACCATTATCAAGGCCACGCCCCTTAATAAAGTTCCATGGCCAAATGGGTTCACTATCATTTTTTTTCAATCTTGTTAGCCAGTAATAGGAGAAGAAGTTTGAAATGTAGTGGAGGAATCCAAACAATCTAGATATATACTCAGATCTTTTGATACCAACTTCATAACCTTGATGTCCAAGAAAGATAAGGTGGAGGACCCAAATGCTTATAGTCCCATCACACTTTTCAATGTCACTTACAAAGTTATCACCAAGATAATAGCAAATATAATTAAGTCAGTCCTCCCGGATATCAACTCTCCAAAATAGATGGATTTCATAGAAGGATCACAAATTCTAGATGGTATCATGGTTGGATAGGAAGTTATTAATTCGTTAAAAAACACAAATAAAACGAGAATAATGATCAAATTTGACCTATCAAAATCATATGATAAACTAAATTGGGGAATTTTATGCAGCATCTTGAGGGCCTTGGTTTTTGTAGGTGATTATATCAATTGGATTTTCAATCTTATATTTTTATCCTCCTTCTTAATCTTAGTCAATGGTTCTCCATCCCATCCTTTCGAGTCCTCTTGAGGAATAAGGCAAGGAGATCCTTTTGTTGGGAATCACGATTGTCATTAGACAAAAACTGTAGGTGTTAGTCTCTAATACAATCGCTAGAGTTAGGATCCATGATAGGCATTTAGTCCATGTTGAAAAACAAATGGGGAGCGATGAACCTAATGTCCAACAATCTCTGCCCTGACGCGAGCCAAGTGAGTTTCGAACTCAATACCTATTGCTCTAATACAACTTTTTTGGAATCATGATTGTCATTAGACCAAAACTCACAGGTGTTATTCTCTACTACAATATCTAGATTAGGATCCATGAGTGGCAGTTAATCCATGTCGTGAAGCACACGGGGAGGATTGAACCCAATGCCCAACACCTTTATCTCCATTTCTCTTTATTTTAGTAGTGGAGGGTTTGGGACATTCCTTCAAGGTGGTAGTAGCTAAGCATAGGATTAAAGGTCTATGGTTATATGTGGAGGATTTTCCTCTCACCCACCAGTGGTTTTTTGATAATACCATGGGACTAGGTACCCTAACAGTACAGGAAGCCCATGCATTCAATCATGTAATAGATCATTTCTTTGCGACATATGATATGAATATTTATAGAACTAAACCTTAGATGTTTTTATTTAATACCCCTATGATTGTTCAGAGACATGTGACCCGTATCTTGGAAATCCAAATCAACAAAATTCCATCTAAGTATCTAGGTTCTCCTCTAGTGGAAATCTCGTTCAGATGGAGCTTGTGGGAAGAAATTCTCACCAAATTTCATAATAATTTGACAAGTTAGATGTTTATATATTTGAATATTGTGGGACGATTAGTTCTCCTTAATGTTGTCATTCAAGCCCTACTGATATATCTATGTTCAACTATGATGGCTTCATCATCCATTACTCAGGAATTTTGTAGAATTCATAGATATTTCCTTTGGGGAGGTTCGCATCTTGAAAAGAAATGGCCTTTAGTGGCAAGGAACAAGATGTGCTAACCAAAATTCAAGGGAAGACTAGGATTACGTGATACCTATTCCTAGAAATAGTATTGGGCACAAAGATCTGGTGGAGATACCTCTAAGGAAGGATGAAATTCTAGAAAATAATTTAGAAGTAAAAATATGCTCCTCAAACATATCAAAAAAATTTGATCAGACTAAATGCATTGGCCCCTAGATATTTGATTTGGACCTTAGCAAAGAAAGTTATTGGTTTGATTCAGAAGCACTATTTTTGGGAAATTAAAAATGGATTCCTCACTTTGTTATGATTTGACTCTTGGTAGCAATTTCCTAAGTCGGAGGACCAAAATGAGCTAGAGCATCTGAGGCAACAAATGATAGCCCGAGGTATAATAAAATTGGTAAACTACTAGATATATGAGGTAGAAGAGTAGTGATAGCACCAATGGACCCCTCTAGAGAATTGGTTACCTAAACAAGCCAGTGAAGTGTGGAAAAATTTCTGTAGAAATCTACAAAATTGACAAACCTCACTATCCAATCAAAAGGGTAAATTAAGATGGGGGTATATATCCAAGGCTTCCTTTTCTGTTAGTGAAGCCTATCAACTAGAAGTGGGACATTAAGATCTGCCGTTGGAAAAGTTCTGGTCTAAAATATGGAAGCAATGTTTGTGGAAAAAAACATTTTTTTCCTTGTGGTTGCTAATGTAGAATAAGCCATTAACATGGGAGAATATTTAAAGGTGGAACTACTAGGGCCCCTCATGTTTCCCCTCTATTTTTTGAACTCTGAGAATCTGGAGCACTTATTTAACACCTACACCTACTCTAGGAGTCTATGGAATAGATTAAAGGATTGTTTCTTGAGATCAAATATAGACCATGAGATTATTTCTAATACCATTATTATTTGGCGCTCTCAAGCCTTTCTCAATCTGATTCTCAATCGCATCTGTATATTTTCAATGGGATTTGTTCCTAGGGGATTTGGAAAGAAAAAAATTAGTGAAATTTTAAAGGTTAGAAAATTCCCTTAAACTCCATATGAAACTCCTTTGTAAGTCAGGTGAAGGAATCGATACTTGCACTCTCATGGTCCCCTTAGGATTGGAAGACTTAAGGAACAGAAGTGAGAATCTTGTATGGGTGTTTCCCTCCCCCCCGGGTGTTGGGTATGTGTTATACTCTTTCCATGACTAGTTTCATGTGTTGTTACCTTGAACTGGAAGAAACGAGGATGTCACAGGGGGGGCGCTAGCCACCCTAACAAGGGGTTTGTAGGGGGGCAATAGCCCCCCTACATGGGTTCCAAGGTAGTGTCCCGAGAAGAAAGGTATGTGGACCCTATAATGGTTGGGCAGATCCAAGTATGGTGGGAGGACCTTCCCATGGTTTTGTGCATGGTTTTTGTACATGGTTTTTGTGCATGATGGTTTTCCCATGGTATTTTGTAGATTCATTCAAGGGAACTATGACTATGTTCTAATCCAAGGTTATTGTTGAGAATGCAACAAGATGATGGAGCTTAGTGGAAAGAAGTCACCTTCACTAAGTGGGCTCGTAGGCTATTTTTGGCACAAAGTCTATTTTTAGACTATGTCTATTTTTAGACATATGGATCATGGTCTAGAGTTGCAGGATGTTGTTTATGGATGATTGGTCATATTGCTAAAAATAGATGGACTTCTATTTTTAGATAACAGCGGAGGTACTGTTAGTGTAAATATAGAACAGTCGAATATTATTAGCCCTTAATAATATTTGGACTATAAACATTATCTTATCCTCTTGGAGCACTTCAGTTCGAGCTACGGATGTGGCACATGCAGCTGCCAGAAGGAAATGCGTGGTTCTTATGGGTTACTTGAGCTATTACATGGAGGACTTCAGTTAGGACTTCAAGTGATTGAGTTTGGTGGAGTTGATTGAGGAGATGATGGAGTTGTGTTCAGTTTGACTTAGTTGAACTAGTTGTATTTAGTCTAACTGACAAATACACTAGTGATGAGTGGTGTGAATTAATTATTAATTAATTCACTAATTATTAACTCATAAATCAACTAAAGAATACATCAGTTAACTCAGTGCATGGGACAGTTCAGTGGAGACAAGTGTTAGAGGTGAGTGAAAGGGCAAGACAGCTGTTAGTTGTGACTATAGTTGTGCATGTGATTTGCACAATCAGTGGGATTGAGTAATGCCAATGAGGATTATGTGGTATAACCAAAGGGAATACGAATTTGGATCACACATTTGGTGTCATTCTCATCTATTCTCATGCAATATTGCGCAGTGGAGGCAGGAAAGCAGCGGAGGACATTTGAACCTGTGATTGATTCAAATCTGAGCTAGTTCGTGTGTAATAGGTGGAGATAGTACTGAGTACTTGTGAGGAGTATTGTACTATGTATTGTTACATGTTCTCAATCAATATAATGTATAGATAGTTGGGGGTTTTCAGTTGTATGCTTTTCCCAGTACATACTATGTTGATATGTGTGATTGATGCTTCAATGTGCACATGTGATTGTTTCTTAATACTGCTAAATTGATGATCAACGTAGAGGAGGTTATGTATTATGCATGTATTCTACAATTAGTGTATAATCGGGATAATCTATGTGAATATGTGTCATATTATTCAAAATTTCTACAATTAATGGATTTGGGTTTATAAATGATTCGACATGTATATAGTGTATTGTAACATTGCAAGGAATAAAATGAAAAATAAAATCTAATTTTCCCGGTTTTGGGTTCTAAGAGAAAATCTTTGTGTATATTTTTTATGTTCTCACCATTGTGCATTATTTTTTTTTAAGAATTCTTTGGCAGGTAATTTATGTACATGGTTAAAACCTACACTGGGTCAATCCCCCTCTACCCCATCCTCTTCCCCTATATCTAGGCTTGTAAATTGGATTCCTCCCTTGTACCAAAGGTATTCCAAAGCACAGGGGGTATGGGGGAATAATTAGAGATCAATAAGGAATGTCAATGTATATATACTCAAGAATGATTGGTATCAAAAATAATAATGCAACAAATTTTATGGGTTTATGGATGGGCTTGGAGTTCGCCCATGCTCAAGGTTTCACTGATCTCCTAGTCGAATGAGTCTCAAAAATCATCAAAACATGCTCTAAAAGATTCAGACTGGTACACATATCCATATGGTCTCATTAGTTTGGAGATTAGAATCTCTCTTGAAACAAGTATCCTCCCTTATATCATGTATTCTATCTCTTATTCCGCTACACATTCGATGAACATTAAATTTTTGTATTGATTTACTTACGAACTATGGATGCCTTGATTCTTCTCCACATTTGGCGTCATCTTGAAACCTTCTACTAGACTATCCTCTAAAGACTGCATGTTGGTAGATGGCACAGAAAGAATGCCCAACCCCAGATTGGGTGATGACTGAGAATGAGGAGGGTGGAGGGTTGCCACCATCCCACCTAGCTAATGATCCAGGGGACATGGAAAAATGCCCCCAATGAGATTAAATGTATGTTTTTGTGACCTTTATGTTTCATTCCTCTTATTTGATGGAGCAATGACAAAAGGAAAAAGGTTGTTCATTAGAATGGTTAATGTGTGTGGAGCGTAGGAGCACTATGAATATTCTCATGCGGTTGATTCCCTTGGTGTTTGTAGAGGTAACAGCTATGGGTGGGGGTAAAAAATCTTTGATAGGGATAATGGATGGAGGTGTGGATCCTAGGATTGAACAGTTATGGGCATGGAGCAACCATGAAAATCCCTATTATGCAATGGAACCAAACTCCCAGATGAATGCATGTCAAGGAATGATCACATCATGTACCCACACTTCATGGCCGCATTTGGGAATAGGTAATTCCATATGGTGCTTTAGTATTGGATTTTTAAGACGATTTGGTTATCTAGTAGGGGAGGGCAACGAGGAATTTGGTTAAGGAAGGATTTTGGTGTTGTTTCCCTTCGTGTTGTTCGATGGATTTTGGTATCAGTGTTGGGTCCTTTTATCTATCAACGGTGGTGTATGTTCTTTTCATCCTATGATTTTGGGTTTATTCATTCCTTTTGGATGGGTTAATGTACAAGCTTGGTGTTCTTGGTGGGTTGGTAGTTCTCTGGTTGCATGGTGTTAGGTGGGATTATGGTGGTTGAGGGTACTTAGCTATTATAAGGGTTCTGCCTTCTCTATCTAATCTACAGTTCTAGGTAATTTATTTTATTTGTGCTATGTTTTAGTGCTAGCATGGGTGTTTTGGAGATTGTTACAATGCCCTGAGGGTCAATGGTGGTTGGGAATTCAATGGTTTGGGAGATACAAACATGTCTTTGGTTATATATCACTCTTCTAGTTAGTGGCTTTGGTCAAATTTATCCATTGTAGTTATTTTATATTGTTAGTTTAGAGTGTTTGGTGGTATCCCCGAAAGAATATGGCTTGGTGGAGGGGGGGAATTTGGTTTCTAGGGGAAATGGAGTCATTCCTAATCCTATGTCTGGTTGTCTTAGGACTCCTCACTAGTCCTTGTGTCTGTCAACAAGTGGCTTCTAGTACTAACAATTTGTGTTGGTCCTCTTCCTTTTGTTCTCTTTTCAAATAGTTTGGGATGTGTTTTGATCCTAAAAATTTGGTTTCTTGGTCTTGTAGAAATTTTGAATAATTTAACACATATTCAATGGAGATTATCCTGATCCTGTACTATTGCGGAAAACATACACAATACATAAGCTCCTCTACATTGATCATCAATATAGCAGCATCAATAACAATAAAACATCAAGAGCATTCACACATTCCTAGCTCATCCTGAAGTGCTCCAAGAGAATAAGACAAAGTTTATAGTCTAAATATTATTATAAGCTAATAATATTTGACTGTTCTATATTTAGACTGAGCAGTCACTCCGCTGTG